>ML777153.1:965559-978384 GCA_009831015.1 Picea engelmannii
TAAACATCATGAAACTCATCCCACTTTCATATATAAGTGTAAACATGTCATTTTTCCAATATTTAATCATAAATTCACTCAAAAACACTAAAATAGATGCATTGGAAAATAATATGTATAAAACCCATGTAATCATGAAAATGCTTTAATGTAAGGGTATGGGAAAGCAGAATATGGTTAAAAGTGAAGTGAAAGTGAATTGAAAGTGAATTGAAAGGTTGGTAAAAAGATGGTACTTTGGCGACCCAACAGGTATCATAGAACCAATAGAGGAATATAAATGGATTAGTCCTAAGGTAGTCCAAGAAAATAAATAGGGGGGGATAAGGATTTGTGTAGATCCGAGGAAACTTAATGATGCTTTCTTACATGACCCTTTCCCTACCCCTTTTACAGACGAGGTCTTAGAGAATGTGGGAGGATAAGAAGCATATTCATTCACAGATGGATTCTCAGGTTACCATCAGATCAAAATAGCTCCAGAAGACAGTTATAAGACTAATTTTTCTATAGAATGGGGATCCTACCAATATACAGTCATTCCATTTGGGCTGAAGAATGCACCAACCATATTTTCAAGAGTAGTCATAGCTTCTTTTAAGGAATTCATACATCAATTTATAGAAGTGTATTTGGATGATTGGACTACATATAGTTTGTTAAAGGACCATGTAGAAGTGTTAAGATTAATGTTGGAAAGATGCAGGCAATGTAAGATATCACTAAACATCAAGAAATGAATTTTTGGTACACCTTTTGGGATATTGTTGGGACATATAGTGTGTAAACAAGGTTTACTAGTGGAACCTGCTAATATTGCAGTCATTGTAAATTTACCACCACCAAAGTCAGTGCACCGGTTAAGAGTAACACTGGGACATATAGGCTATTACATGAAGTTTATAAAGGGTTATGCACATATTACTACACCAATGGAAAAAATATTAAAGAAGGACACCATATTTTAGTGGAATGAGGACTGTCAGCAAGGATTGGACACTTTAAAACAAAAGATGGTAACAACACCTATACTAATATTCCCAGTTTGGGAAAAGACATTTCATGTGCAAGTAGATGCATCATCCGTAACACTTGGAGAAATTTTGCCATAGCCAGGAGAAGGGGACTTAAACCATCCTATAGCCTTTGCAAGAAGAAAGTTTTCAAAATCATAGTATAATTACAACACCACAGAAAGAGAAGGCCTAGCCATGTTATATGCACTTTAGAAATTCAGGAACTATTTACTGGGTAAACGCTTTAAAATGTTCACATACCATTATGCCCTCAAATATCTAGTCAACGAGCCAGTGTTGGGGGGGAGGATTTGTAGATGGCTATTATTGTTCCAATAATTTGATTCCGAAGTGACAGTCAAACCAGGGAAGCTGAATGTATGACCTAATCACCTATCAAGGGTAACTAATGGAGAAGAACCTACTAACTTGGAAGACAACTTCCCTGATGCGCAACTATTTTCAGTACAGGTAGTTGATGAATACTTTGTTGATATTATTGAATACTTAAGTGCATTGGTTGCGCCACAAGACTTTAGCACTGTGCAAAAGGAAAATATGGTAGTCAAATTTGTAGACTATCAACTTATTGTAGGAAATTTATACAAAATGGGCACAGATAGAATTTTGAGAAGGTGTGTATTGGAACATGAAAGTCCCAGAAATTTTGTAGAAGCTCATGAAGGTATAGCTGGAGGACACTATGCAGGTAAAGATACCGCACATAAGGTATTTCACACATGATTATGGTGGCCAACAATCCATAAAGATGCCAATGAATATTGCCAGAAATGTGATGTATGTCAAAGGGTTGGCAAGCCCAACAGAAGGGATGAGATGCCTCTAAGACCACAAGTGACTCTACATGTATTTGAAAAATGGGAAATAGACTTTGTGGGACCTATTAATCCACTAGCAAAAAGGTCAGGAGCTATATATATCATTATTGTGATTGAATACTTAACAGTATGGGAAGAAGAAACACTTGTCAAAGACTGTAGCACAGAGACAACAACACACTTCTTGTTTGAGCAAGTGATCACCAAATTTGGATGTCCCAGGATTTTGATGAGTGACCAAGGCACTCATTTTATCAATAATACCATCAGGGATATGACTAAGGAGTTTGAAATCTATCACCAGAAGAGTACACCATATCATCCTCAGGAAAATGGAACAGTAGAAGCTTTCAATAAGATGTTGGAAAATGCTCTTACTAAAATATGCAATGCCAATAGGGATGATTAGGACTTGAAAATACCAACAGTATTCTGGGCATATAGGAACACATGAAAGAAGTTGACAGGACATACACCATTCATATTGGTGTATGGGAAAGAAGCAGTGGTGCCATTAGAATTTATGGTACCCAGTTTGTGCGTAGCAGTAATTACCAACATGACAGAAAGGGGCGCAGTACATGAAAGGTTAAGTCAACTAATGGAAATAGAAGAGGATAGGATTCTAACAGGATTTCACTAGGAAGTAAATAAAGCAAGAGACAAATCCTGATAGGACAGACATATTAAAAGGAATAGTTTTAAGGAGGGAAACCTAGTCTTGCTCTATGAAAATAAAAATTTTCAACACCCTGGTAAGTTTAGAATGCATTGGCTAGGGACATATGAAGTAAATAATCTCATAGATGCGGGATCTGTATAGCTAAAATATTGGGGAGGAACAAAACTAAAAGGAATTATCAATGGTAGTCGACTGAAACTATACAAGGAAAATCAACTTACTAACCCTTAAAAGTTACAATGCAGTGAGAAAGGCATGGATATAGTGTACTATAGTAGAGATTATGATAGAAAATTGATAAAAATAAAGAAAAAAGGGGAAAAAAGAGAAAAAATGAATACAAAAATAGAAAAAGGAAGAAAAACAAAAAAATACGCAAAAGTTGACTACACCACAAGAATGTGCAAAAAAATTCACGCGCAACAATTACTGTGACAATATCAGAAGACAACGTGCAGTAAAAATTACACTCGGTGCAAATGCACACAAAAAGTGAAAAACACATACGACCAGGCCTATAAAAGGTGGAAAGCCTGTGTTTATTCAACACTTAGAAATCTTTTAGCACAGAGCGAGATACAAAGAGCGTGCCCTAGCTAGAATTTTACAAAGAAGCAAATGAGTGTGTGAATTGGAGGGAAGATGAGCCCACCGAAGTTCGACGCTCCAGGCCAGTATGTATGGGTTACTTTGCAGGGTTAGAGGCACAAGGAAAGAATGAGACAACCAGAGAATTTGGTCGAGCTAGAAGATGTCACCACATCGGACACATAATCGATCATCCTGACATGGGTTGAATAGGAAACATGGATAGTGACGCAAGGTGAAATAGGGCAGAGTTCTGGGGCCCAGAATGGTATTCCAAACCCTAACCCTGAGACGCATGAAAATCCTAATGAAACAATGGGACCACGACAAAACCATGAAGCAGAGGAGATGTTGGTTGAGGATATCACCGACCGACCGAATTTTGAGAGGGAAGAAGAGAACAGAGACACAAGAGAGGCAGACTGATTTGTTGTGGGAAAGAAAATAAAGGCACAGGACACTGTGGATATCACACTCCCATATCTCCCAGACGCAGTGGTCACTATGGATGATATGCTAGTAAAGGTACCCAAACTTAGATAATCAAACCACGATGTGCGTGACACAGCCAAATTCCTAGATTTGGCCTAGGAGACATACTTAACAAACAAAAGGGAAATAGGACCTGTGGGTAAACCAATAATGGATCTCACGCAGTGGATAATGGGGCTGTACAACTTTGGAATCATGAACCTATTAGATATATTGCACTTCGGGAACGGTAAAAATATCGGGCTCTGCGTCAAACAACTAGTCGCCCATGTACATGAAGGAATCTTGTGGATGGATAGGCTAGTATAACTAGATGTGGCACCAATTTCCAAGATCACAGGACTACCTACATTCAACACATAGCCAGAGGAATACTTGGATAACAAGGCACGTGAGAAGAAAATCACAGAGCTTGTCAAAATGCAGTTTGACACCAGTCGGGGTAATAGGGGCATTGTGATCAAGGCTATTAAAGACAACGACAAGGTTTTCCAGCAAGATTATGGATTGTAAACTATTGAGGAAATTTTGAAAATAAGAAGCACTAGCAGGAGTTATTCTAGTAGTCGCGCAGTGCGCGAAAGGAGTAATGTTCAGCTGGGCACCATACCTACTAAACCATTTTTTGGTAGATTGTAGATATGCATAGGATAATGGAACCAAGTTCCATTACTCCTGGATGATAATTATTATAGCTTTGTCAGGGTGGCAGGAGATAAATTTCTCATCTTTCCTAGATAAGGAAAGGGAAATTTATGCAGCCAGATATGAGCCCCTTTGGCAGGCCAAGGATAACAAAACTCAACAAGAAAACAACACAGGTTTTGCAATGTTGTTGGAAGAAATACAACAACGCATAACTAATGTGTGGCACATACGTTTGGAGGTAATCCAAGAGACATAAGGGATAGCCAGGTTCACAGATTTCATGCACCACATGTGGATCCAGGCTGTAAGGGATCCAAATAAGGCATGGATAGAAATGCAATATTGTGTCACCAAGGAAGAAGTTGATTTGATAGTCAAATATTGGCTGCGCAGTGGAAACTACCAGTAACAAAAACAACAACTAGGCCAGTCAAAACACAATCCTCCAAGAGCAAGGGCAAGGCTAAAGTAGGTTCCTCAATGAGAATAAACAACCGAGCCAATAATACTATAAAGGATGCAACGTGGAATAAGCCTTCCGAAAGAAGCACAGTATTGAAAAGACCAAGGAGGACAACAATGACGACAAGAAAAACCAACCAAGCATAGAATGGAAAGAGGGATACTTCATAGGTTGGGAAAGAGAAGGTGCATGGTACAACAAGTGGGGTGCATCCCTCACATAAAATAAGGAGGCTAGCATAGGAAAAAGAGGTGCGCAAAAAGAGGAAGTACATCACAGAAGAACCAATCATCACCCTAACAGAGGATGATGCGGATTCAGATGCTAAGAAGATCCAAAGTAGGGGGGAGAAGTGGTATGTATTGCAAAGGCAAGAGAGAATATATCATGGCCAAGCTCATCGAAATCCATGAAACTCTACAACAAGTATGGAGCCAAGTAGTACCATAGGCCACATCGCAGCAACAGGAAAGGACACATCCACCCCCTGTGCAGAAAGAAGGAGAGGAGACCGTACAAAATGTAGTATAAGGCATGGATACATTTACAATCACGCACCAAATGATCAGAATGGATCAGGAGACTGCCCAGAAACCCATGGGGGACGCAAAGAAATTTGAAGTTGTCATGACACAAATACCCACCAAGGCACTATGTGGACTCTAGCCCAACGTAATGCAAGAAGTGAAATCCAGGGTGCATGCGGATGCAACCAAATTGGAGGTGGGTAGAGGACTCATTGAAATGTTAAAAATCACATGTGACCAACTCTCGAAGAAAGAGGAGGATAAATAATGTGAAAATAAACTAGAACATGGTTTAACAATGGTATATGATCCAATCCTAAATAGTGCGCAAGCACCTGAGAGGAGTGCATAGGAGAAGATCAACATGATTTCACAAATAATTGACAGATATAAGCAGAAAATTGAGGAGCTGAAAGAAAGGCTCAATCCTATGACTCCTCTAGAGGTTTGAGAATAGAGAGAACCAAAATTTTCACTCCAGATAGCTGAGATGGAGAAATAAGCAAGGGAATTAGAAGAGTTTTTCAACAAAACTGTGTAGATATAGACTATTCTGGAAGAAGATGAAGAGGTCCAACAGTAGAACCAACAAGACGAGAGAATAAACACTGCCATACAGGAGCTAAAGCAACGACATAAAACAATGATTATCACAGAGCACTTGAAGGGAACTCAAGAAATGAAGACTCTACAGACAGAGTTGAAAACAATGCAGACATAGAAGCAATAAAGAAAACAGGAATTGGAACCCCTCCAAGATCAAGAAACATAGATTATTGCACAGTTGGAGGAAGAGAAGAAAATTATGGCATGGGAACATAAAGAGGGCACAACATTAATGCAGGAGGAGATAACAATGCAGACAGTAGAGGCGCTAATAGGAAAATATGTGCATATGAGTGAAAAAGGAAAGGAATTAACGAAAACATTCCATAGTTTGGACAGGGAAGTACAGGGAGTGCACACCACTTGAGTGGCTCGGGACAAGCCACATGTTAGACATGGGGGGTTGTTGGGTGCAGGCCTATTTTGAGAAGGAAGGTTATTTTGGGCGTAGGCCCATTTTTGGAGAAACGATCTATTTTGGGAAAGACCTAATTTTGGAAAGGAAGTCTTGATTTTGGAGCACGCGCAAGAGGGTAAGAAATAAGCATGCAGAAAAAGAAGGAAAAGAAACATGCAGGAGGAAAAGTAACATGGCACGTAGGCATGTAAGCCTAACCATCATAGAGTTAGGATTTTTGATAAGGATTGTAATGGCTTTAAGCCTGTAAAATTGTATAAATAAGAACCTAGGAGGTCTAGGTTGAAGGTAAGTTGTTAGTTGTTGGTGAGTTGATGATGATTATGATGATTTTTGAGAAACTGCCATTTGTAATAAGGTTGTAGAAGAGTCAAATAAGCTAGATTTTTAGGTTTAGGTCACATGATGAGGATCCTGGTGTGATCTAGTCTGCCTCATAGAGGTTCCTTAACCTCATCATGATTGTATGATTGAAGATGTAATGCGCACAATGCCAGATTTTGCAGCAGATTAAATAAAAGAGCAGAGAAGCCAAATAGCTGTGGACATAGCCCCAAGAGGGGGTGAACCATAGTAAAAATTATGTTATGTGTGATGGTTCTTGAATGTTTACATTCTTTCAATTATTATTTTATAAATGAATGGTTAACTAGATATATTAGAATGCATTCATAAGGCTAAATATGAATGAATCTTAGAAATACTTAACCATTTAACAAGGTTAATGCATAAAGAAGGAAGAACACAATCCCAGATCCTCACTCACTCCTAGACTGAAAACACATGGGTACTGCAATCACCCATAAAGCTTTCTCGGCTGAGACTACGTTGTGCACTCTGTGTGCAGTGTTGCCTTCTAGTTTACAAGGAGGGACAATAGTTTTATAGGATTTTGTTGGAAACCTGTTGAGATATTAACCTGAGTCAACCCAAGAAGAGAAAGAATTCTGATATCTAACCAATACAATGCAACATCATGGATTTCAAGGCAGTGTCATGGATCTCAAGGCATGGTACATGTATCCCTATGCACAATATCCACTTAAAGTGATGGGTCTAGCCTCTTAGCAAGCCATTAATGGGTAGCACCTGGTGAAATCTCTTAGCTAAACATAAAAAATTGGGTTAGTTTTAATATTTTCCTAAGTCTTATTAAGGAGACCAATATTAACCCTTATACATGCATCAAATCCTAGGAAAACCCATATTTCCTAAGTGCCTGGGTGAAATTTAAGAAATAATGAGTAATAATGATGAAAGGGGAAAGGGGACTGAGTTCATGTGATGAACCTCAAAGTATTATACATTCATGTGTCTTATTAGTTATTTATTTATTCATCTAGCTTCATTTGGCTAATATTCCTGATTATAATAGCTTCTAAAGGGATTTTAGGATTGAGTTACCATCCTCAACACTATTTCGTACTACCCCTTTAATCCGTTTTCTTCAAATGTTCATTTTATCGAACAAGTCCCTTTTATTTAGATATTCATAGACAAACAAGGGACTAGGGGAATTGGCCTCATAGGGAGGGGCATTGTTCAAGCTTAATATCTCGCTTTTAACATTGGCCCTTCACCTTTTAGTTGTACTGCCTTTGTTGATTCAAACTTTAATTTTGACCTTTGAGAATTCAGGCATGACCAAGATACAAAGTTTTACATGGATGGAGTGAATGATACTAGTAGGATGGAAAATAATTATTATGGTTGGGATATGGATAATTCTATCCATCCTAGATATCCAGTGGTACAAGTTAACCCAAGAATTGACACACTCCTAAAATAAGCATGTTCCCCAAGGTACTACGAGGAAAGTAATAAAAATAATGTAACCTTATGAAATTCTAATAGATTTTTTTTAGGTATTAACCACTTTACGATGAGATAAGAAGTTATATCATCATGGACAAACATGTATTGACACATGGAATGTCAAATGAAGCAACTGAGAACCATACCATATCGAAGTGCATATGCCATGTAAGGAGTGGGGATGAAAGTGCGATACACCATAGTTGAGCTAACACAATAATGAATCTAGTGGATATCAAGAGGAAGTCTATCTGAATCTGGCGAATATGAGCATGGAACCTCATGCAATCAACAACATGAAACCCTTGCTAGGGTACCAAAAAATTGTCTCCCTTAAGGGGGTAAACATCTGGCTCTTAATTGTGGATGTGCATTGTATATTCAATTGTAAGAGAACTCTAGAATATCCATAGACTTGTGACCTAGACACTATAGAACTCAAAAGATGATGTAAAATTTGGGGAAATATACAACCCCGGTTAGGAAATAAAAACTACTTTTGAAAAAAAATAAAAAATCACTACATTTAAACATGAAAGTAAAGTATGGAAAACATATGGAAGAAATTATTCTAAAAGAAAATGCACCCGGAAAATCAATAAATACATGAAAGTAAGCACACAAATGAAAATAAAACATGCACGGAAACAAAAAAATCCATTCTAAACTATTTTTAAAAGAGCTCAGTCATGCCTACCCTATTGGCTAACTAAGAGAAGCAATTTCTAGGTGAAACAAAAAATCCAATGCAACCATTCAAGGAACTTATCAATAGTTCAAATCCTCCCCCTGTTCTTGGTTATCATCCAAGGTGGGGTTATGTCAAGCACCATATGGTTATCAGGAAGAATCTTAGTCATGGTTAAGCCCATAAACCAAGCAAAGTCATATCTATTAAGAACAAAGCACAAACTATACCAAGGCTGATTCACACATTGATATAATTCCTCCATACAAAGGTCAATGGGAATAATGTAAGCATAAGAGTGGGTCAACCCATTGAATTTTCTTGTAATTTCATTGAGGACAAAATATTTTGAAGGCAGATCCAACTAGAATTTACAAGAAAAGGCTAAATTTTCATGTCTCTCTTTGTCAAATATAAGGAAGGAGAACAATCACAAGTCAAATGAATGTAAGACTGACGAATGTACTCATAGGTCAAGGGTAAGGAAGAGAAACAAGTCTAAGGTTGGGGAAAATCATAGGCCGAGAGTAAGCCTCCAAGGACACAAGGCGAGGGGCACTCAACATCGATAGAAATCCTTTCACAGAGAGGGAACAAATCACTTCATTCTTCTTATGAATTTGACTAATGGGTTGTTCATCAGGATATTCTAAGTTAAATTCCATATCATTCTGAAGTTCATCAATCAAATATCCACCCTCATTTTTCAGTGTCATCAATTTGATCCCCTTCAAAATAGACACATCTCATATCCCATTGAGGTCTTCCAATGTAGAATAGGTAATCAAAGCTCCTAACACTCGGGGCATCATCATATTCATGGAAGGAGGGAGATTCTGTTAGTCCTTCTTGAACACTTACCATTTCAACATAATCAAATGATGGATTAGAAATATAAACACTTTGAGCAGGGGTATCCTTCCCCGAGTCTTGAAATTCATATGGACAAAAAGACAATCTTTTTTTGAATTTTTGACCCTTTTAGTTCTCATCCAAATTAGTGGATCCACTAGGTTTCTATATTCCTAAGGATACTTCTACAAAACATTTTTCTCCCAGATTATCAAAGGACTCATCAAAAGGTCATAGAGTTTGGGGAAATGTGCAAGTTTCTAAGTTATAGTCTTCACAAGGAGGAGAGAAAATCTGGTCATTTCCATCATCTCAACACACTTCCTTATCCTCAATACCCTTTAACTGATTTTCCTAGTTTCATGAAGTGGTCGAACTTTCTCTTCATCCATGCATTCTTACTGAAATAATTCTTCTCCATAAGTTTGATTCTCAAAGTATTCACAAGGTGATGATTGTCCTTCACAAGAAGACCCTTCATCTATATCTCTTTCAATTACTTTACTTTCCATAGGAATATAAGGTGTCTCCTCAATGGTTTCAACAATATAATTATGTTCTTCATTTGATAAAGATTCCAAAAAGCTTCCAAAAACATCTTCATACCTTTGTGAAAGGGGACCCCAATGATAAATAAATATTCGGAAAAACTATGCACAAGATGGTATTTTCTTAGGAGGGATATGGTTCCTTACGCAATTTTTTTACCTCCCATCCAAAGACATGAATTTTTTTTGGATCCATATATCTTCATTCATTACATCAAGCTTTATAATATATTTCACAAATTACATAATTTTTTGAGAAACATGAAAGCAGTTACCATCAAATATTGGAACATTCATTCTCCAAGCTAGAAGGATGTCATTTGGATAAGATAAAATTTATCTATAATCAAACTAGGGAAAAATTTCCTGGAAATCCCAAGGTTCCATTTTCACCCAACTTCAACCTGAGATCCAAATATGGTAATATTGGAGTCACCAAGGTGAATAATTAAAGGCTAATAAATATTTTCTTCACCCTACAAGAAATCGACATTTAGGCTTCTTCCCTTGAATGGAGTCACCAAATGAGTAAACTTAATAAGAATATTTAAATCTTACTCGTCAAAATTTATGTTGAATCCAAACTTTTTATACAAAGGGGATGAATTTTTTCCCTGACAATGATGCCAAAATGTTACTGTTGAAACTCTTACTAAGGAAAAGTCTCTCCCTGTAAGGGAGAGCTTGGGTAAATGGATAGGAAATCTGCCCACTATCACCTCATTGGACTTTCCTCTACTCTTCCAGGATAGGGTTTCTAGCCTAAGCAACATTTTCTTATGGGGTCAAACTAGGTCCTATTTTTTTATTTTGTATGAGTGAGGAAAAGGACATGCTTTGAATTTGTTTGACTATATTCTCCAAGGAATGGCTCAAGATAAGAAATATATGATTATCCTCAATTAATGCTTAGAAGAAGAATATTTCTTTCAAATGTATCAACATGTACCATTCATGCAATATGGAAAATTCAATGTGAAATATGCAAGTCACAAGTATTAGTGAAACATATGTTCCATTCACAAGGTCACTTTCTAGACTGTATCATCATTCAATGAAGTAGTGAAGTGCATTTTCCCACAATTATAATTAATGAACCCTTAACATGCATTCATAACACATGATAGTAATGTATTAAAGTAGTTTGTAATAGAGTGATAACCAACCAAAATTGCATCCATTCAATAGTGTTTAAACAACATATGTATGCTATGAACTATGTAGGATGTCATTGTCAATAAATGAAAGGTACAAGAAACAAGTATATTAGAAACAAATTTATAGCCATGCATATATTTAACAATGTATCAGTCATTCTCCAATATATATGCCATGAATAAGAACAAGAGAAATGAATGCTAGCAATAGTGATCAAGATTGAAACTCATATTACAAAATATGTAGCGATTGTATCATTTATTAAATTTTGGAGTCATGTCATTCACTAGAATTGTCATTAACTACTCAACCTTGAAACTTCATTTGTATTCTGCAAGCAATGTGAATGACATTTTAAATCTCTAATTGTACACAACCAACCCTCTAACCAACAAACAAAATGGAACAATATACTCCATAGTCAAACCATTAGATGTTATTTAATATAGGGATGAAAATTCCAAATCAAAGGACAAAATATGTGTACCAATGCTATCCAAAAGGACAGTCATCAAACTACCACTTACTTATTGTAATACCAATCTCTAAAATTGGATCACTAGAGAAAAATGTTACATCAATTTCATGTATGGTAGCTTGTGATAGGTGTGATGGAAGTATTCTTATGAAAAATAAATGCATACAAATTACCTACAAAGGAGACTCAATAAGATTGAACCTAACCTCTAGAAACTATAAAGAAATTCTACATACTCAACATCGCCACTGAACCTCGAATAGTGGGGCCTAGTTGTCCACCCTCTCACCCCTTGACGTAATGAAAATTGCATGTGTATCATTTCCAAGTCCCTGGGACACATAACAGTAGTTCAAAACCACATAGTGGCAATAACATCCCTAACTATGGGACAACTTGGCCATAAACAACACCCTGAACTCATGCATCCAGGTCTATAAACAACACCTTGAACTCACATAAACAACACCTTGAACCCACACACATGACCTCCCAAGTGTATCCTTTATCTCTTAGTGGTACTATTATCACCATTAGGATTTTTGGAAAAGTAGGTATTAGTATGAAGAATTCGACCAAGGTCAAGTGATGAAACTTGCTCATTAGGCCTAAAATGTAGCTTGCAGGGCTCAAGAGACATCAACGAGTCCTAAAACCACCAGATATTATCTCTCTATGGGATATTTTTCCTTCGATTTGCAATATGGACACCATTATAAGTTTTCAAGCATAAATTATGGGTTGTGGGGTATTATACATGGCCAAGGGAGGAAAATCAAACATTAGGACCTAAAGTAAGCTTCTAGGAATCCAAATCCAAGAACAATTCTTTTAACCACCACATGTATTGAGAGTATCATCCCCCTCCTAGTTGTAATATGTGAGACATTAGAAGGTTTTGAGCTCTAGGTATGAGTCTCCTTTCCTAGAACATGGTTGAGGGAGGACACTTATGCCTCAAGCATCTCTCTCTCTCTCTCTCTCTCTCTCTCTCTCTCTCTCTCCTT
>ML777153.1:978703-1009227 GCA_009831015.1 Picea engelmannii
CCTCTCTCTCTCTCTCTCTCTCTCTCTATGTATCTCTCTCAATATACCCCCCCACCCTCTCTCCCCTCCTCTCTCTCCCCCTCACTATAAATTTTTAAGCATCTAATTTCATATCTTAAAATTATTTCCAAGTGACCTCAAAAAATAAAACCATGGGGTTGTTATCATTGAATAAATTCACACTAAAATTATGACATAAAATTACAGTGGAAACATAAATATTATAGAGTAACCATCCATGCATAAGAGACAAATTTATTTTCTGTAAATGTCATATATGAGGGGAAAATTCATCCCTCTCAGCAAATCACAAAATCACAAAATCTGAGGACAAAAAAAATCCTCTTACCAAAAATACAAATCAACAAAATTCCAAAAAATTCCTCTACCTGCAAAACTGCTTACAACCAACTATACAACCTGTTGACGTCAGTTGTACAAATTGTATAAACTACTGACGTCAGTTGTATGGACTGTTACACATTATTTTCGTCAGCCCTATGATCGTTAGTGATGTAAACCTATCTGTTGCCTTTAGAGGGGTTAGTGGCCTGAGTTCCTAAAGAGAGAAGGGAGAAGAAATTTTCCTGAGAAAAGAAGTTGCATTTTCCTATGTAAAAACCTTATAAAAAGGGAAGTTCGTAGGTTTCTATATAGGCAGGATGCGAGAACGACCCATTCTCGCAGGTTGCACTATAGCCAGGGTGCGAGGTGTTCGCAGGTTGCTCTATAGCTAGGGTGCGAGAATGCCTACACGTGGGAAAAATGAGCGTTCTCCCAAATATTCTAGAAGGATAAACTTCTATGGTGAGGTGGCATCCGAATGGTTTGGATCTTACTCGCTTTCATGATTTAGTGGGATCATCCTAACCTCCTCACCTTATCTTCTTCAACTTATAAAAGGAGAGGAGTTCTCATGGAGAAAGTTAGATTTTGTTGGTTCTTGAGCTTGTTAGCTTTGGCTTGGTTAGAGTGGCTTTGAGATTTGCTTTGTCAAGATAGATTATGAGTAGTCATCAGATCTATGCTCTCAGAATCCTTGGAGAAGGAAGTGTGTGGGGAAGAAAGGACAGTTGGAAGGGACCTTACGACATCAAGGCCATGGTTGTAATCTCTCTTTCACATTTAATATGATACAGTAATATGATTCTTTCCCATAAAGATATTTCCACTTTATTGTATAACTCCTTGATCATATACATAGATTCACTGTTGAATAGATTGTTCTTTCTTCACTCCACTTGGTTTGTATTATTTTGGTCTTCACTATACAAGAGCATTGGATCGAAGCGGGAGCAACAAAGACCAAAGGAAGCATTAATAAGGTATGTTCCTTATTCTTGCCTCTTATTTAATTCAATGGTTAGAATCTACGGAAAGAGTCATATTCTGTCTTGCTTTGTTCTAGATCCAGGTGGATCTAGGGAGATCGGTTTGTGTCCGCACTTATGGATTTATCCAATAACATGGACCTATAAACTGCCTAGAAAAATCACACATGTGGTTGTCCTTCACATGTGCGACCTATTCTGTCACACATGCGAATGTCTTTCTTTTGTATGGTTGTACAATATTCTCCACACATGTGACGTGTCCTGGTTGTACCACACGTGTCAAGCTCATTAAATAAATGAAATAGTTTCCCCCCTCTATGTTTGAGTCAAGTCCTTCGTCTAGTATTTGAAGCTTCATTTCATTCTCCTTTGCAGTTGGATGAAACGAAGCTTGGGGGGCATTTGCCTCAGCCTCTAGACTTCATGATGAATTTTGAGCCGCTAGCTTCTTAAGCTGGGGGCTAAGTACCAACCATGTGTTGGGAAGTCTAAGCATAGTTTTCTATGGTTCAAGCTTGTGTAAAAATGAAACCACCTACCTCAAGCATAGTTTCCTTTGGTTCAAGCTTGTGTAAACATGAAACCAGGTCCAAGCATAGTTTTGTTTAGTTTTTAAGCTTGTGTAAAAATTAAAATCTATCCCAAGCACAATTTTGTTTTGTTTTAAAGCTTGCATAAAAATAAAAACAATGCCGAGCTTAGTCTTTGTTCTTTCTCATGCTCGTAAATACATGAGAATAAGTTACCGAGCTTAGTCTTTGTTCTTTCTCGTGCTCGTAAATATGTGAGAATGTAACCGAGTATACTTTTATCACTTTTTCGGACTCGTAAAGGTTATACGAAAAAGGAACCCTCTGGAGTTCTCTTTAAGCTCTTTTCAGACTCTCTAAAAATGAAAATATTGCCGAGCGATCTTGTTCTTTTCACGCTCGTTAAAGTATTTGAAGAAAACGTCTTTTGAGCGATACTTTATCTCTTTTTCGGTCTCGTCCAGACTATATTACGAAAAAAGAACTGAGAGAGTTTTCTTTAAGTGTTTTTCAGACTCTCTAAACATGAAAACCCCATGAGTTTTCTTTCTTTGGACTCGTTAAATAAACATCAAAAGACCCATAATGGGGCCGAACCACTCCTTCCTAGGGTTCATTAAACATACTCCAAGGGACTCATCCGAAGGATGATCTTACATTACAAGAATATGTAATCCTCCTCAAGCTTGCGTAAAAATAAAGAGGTACTCGCCAGAAATGGTGGGGGAAAAAATTGGGAAAGAATTGTGTCTAAACCTATATTCTGTGGAAGAGTCACTTTTGAACATGATACTCTTTCACTCACTTAGTGTCTAGGTTGGAAAATCGACTTGTCTCCTGATCATACTCCTTTATAAGATTACAAATCAGTCTGTGATCCCTGCTGTTGAGTCAGTGTTTCCAAGATAGTTGTCGTGTCATCAATATGTTCAAAGAGATGTTCAACTTGAAAAGCCTTATGTTGCGTCGGCCATGTCTACAATCCTTAAGCCTTCTATTGCGTCGGCCATCCCTGAGTCAGTCCTGAAACACTTGTTACTCTGATCTACATCAAATATTGTTACTTGTTTCGTGTCATTGATGTGGGATACATTAAGGCCCTCCTGTGACGAGTCTTTTCCTGTCGACTTCAACTCATTATCCATGTATTAGACTTAGAAACTAATTGGTACCTTGGAACTTGCATGCCTCAATGGCAGGTTTCCTCGCTTTCGACAGTGGGTTTTCATTATTGACCCCTGATCGAGAGATTCCGCCGAGTGTTCGACTTCAGCTCATTTATTCACATTCGTTGGATTGTACAAGTGTACCTTGGGAGTCATTGACATTAATGGTGATTTCCCTCACACTTGTTAACGGTATACACTAATGACCGGTAATCAAGTGGTTTCTACCATGTTCGAATTCAACACATGTATTCATATGGTTAGATTCGTACAATAGAGTGGCGGAGATGAAGACCCTGGGGGCTAAGTACCAACCATGTGTTGGGAAGTCCAAGCATAGTTTTCTATGGTTCAAGCTTGTGTAAAAATGAAACCACCTACCTCAAGCATAGTTTCCTTTGGTTCAAGCTTGTGTAAACATGAAACTAGGTCCAAGCATAGTTTTGTTTAGTTTTTAAGCTTGTGTAAAAATTTAAATCTATCCCAGGCATAGTTTTGTTTTGTTTTAAAGCTTGTGTAAAAATAAAAACAATCCCGAGCTTAGTCTTTGTTCTTTCTCATGCTCGTAAATACATGAGAATAAGTTACCGAGCTTAGTCTTTTTTATTTCTCGTGCTCGTAAATATGTGAGAATGTAACCGAGTATACTTTTATCACTTTTTCAGACTCGTAAAGGTTATACGAAAAAGGAACCCTTTGGAGTTCTCTTTAAGCTCTTTTCAGACTCTCTAAACATGAAAAGATTGCTGAGCAATCTTGTTCTTTTCATGCTCGTTAAAGTATTTGAAGAAAACGTCTTTTGTGCGATAGTTTATCTCTTTTTCGGTCTCGTCCAGACTATATTACGAAAAAGGAACTGAGAGAGTTTTCTTTAAGTGTTTTTCAGACTCTCTAAACATGAAAAACCCATGAGTTTTATTTCTTTGGACTCGTTAAATAAACATCGAAAGACCCGTAATGGGATTGAACCACTCCTTCCTAGGGTTCGTTAAACATACTCCGAGGGACTCGTCCAAAGGATGAGCTTACATTACAAGCATATGTTATCCTCCTCAAGCTTGCGTAAAAATAAAGAGGTATTCGCCAGAAATGGTGGGGGAAAAATTTGGGAAAGAATTGTGTCTAAACCTGTATTCTGTGGAAGAGTCACTTTTGAACATGATACCCTTTCACTCGCTTTGTGTCTAGGTTGGAAAATCCACTTGTCTCCTGATCATACTCCTTTATAAGATTACAAATCGGTCTGTGATCCCTGTTGTTGAGTCAATGTTTCCAACATAGTTGTCGTGTCGTCAATATGTTCAAAGAGATGTTCAACCCGAAAAGCCTTCTATTGCGTTGGCCATGTCTATAGTCCTTAAGCCTTCTATTGCGTCGGCCATCCCTGAGTCAGTCGTGAATCACTTGTTACTATGATCTACATCAAATCTTGTTACTTGTTTCGTGTCATTGGCGTGGGATACATTAAGGCCCTCCTGTGACGAGTCTTTTCCTGTCGACTTCAACTCATTATCCAGGAATTAGACTTAGAAACTAATTGGTACCTTGGAACTTGCATGCCTCAATGCCAAGTTTCCTCACTTTCGACAGTGGGTTTTCATTATTGACCCCTGATCGAGAGATTCCGCTGAGTGTTCGACTTCAACTCATTTATTCACATTCGTTGGATTGTACTAGTGTACCTTGGGTGTCATTGACATTAATGGTGATTTCCCTCACACTTGTTAACAGTATACACTAATGACCGGTAATCAAGTGGTTTCTACCATGTTTGACTTCAACACATGTATTCATATGGTTAGATTCGTACTATAGAGTGGCGGAGATGAATACCCTGGATATTTTCTGACAGATCCAGGTTGCGTTGGAGTATATTCAGTGTAATGTTGCATAGATCCACATTGTATGTCTAGTGGCTATGTTAAATTTTGAGTCTTTAACATATAGATCCACAGTGTATTTTTGGTGGCTATGTTCAAATTTGAGTCATATTGGCATGGATCCACAGTGTATGTTTGGTGGCCATGACCTGTCTTACTTGACATGGATCTTTGCATGTCAACATTTATGCTTTGAGTCATTTGTATTCTGAGTATGGGAATGCCTACCTCAGTGATGATATATTACTGTATTGTATTTCCTTGTTTGTTGGCAGGTTTCCAACCGACTGTTCCTTGTTCCCTACACACACTCGACAAAGTATTTCAGCTATCACTCTGTTCTAACTTCATACTTTGGGGGGCTCTCTATTACACATTATTTTCGTCATCCCTATGATCATTAATGATGTAAACCTATATTTTGCCTTCAGAGGGGTCAATGGCCTGAGTTCCTAAAGAGAGAAGGGAGAAGAACTTTTCCTGAGAAAAGAAGTTGCATTTTCCTATGTAAAAACCTTATAAAAAGGGAAGTTTGCAGGTTGCTATATAGGCAGGGTGCGAGAATGACCCATTCTTGTAGGTTGCACTATATCCAGGATGCGAGGTGTTCGCAGGTTACTCTATAGCTAGGGTGCGAGAATGCCTACATGTGGGAAAAATGAGCGTTTTCTCGAATCTTCTAGAAGGAGAAACTTCTATGGTGAGGTGGCATCTGAATGGTTTGGATCTTACTCGCTTTCATGATTTAGTGGGATCATCCTAACCTCCTCACCTTATCTTCTTCAACTTATAAAAGGAGAGGAGTTCTCATGGAGAAAGTTAGATTTTGTTGGTTTTTGAGCTTGTTAGCTTTGGCTTGGTTAGAGTGGCTTTGAGATTTTCTTTGTCAAGATAGATTGTGAGTAGTCATCAGATCTATGCTCTCAGAATCCTTGGAGAAGGAAGTGTGTGGGGAAGAAAGGACAGTTGGAAGGGACCTTATGACATCAAGGCCATGGTTGTAATCTCTCTTTCACATTTAATATGATACAGTAATATGATTCTTTCCCATAAATATATTTCCACTTTATTGTATAACTCCTTGATCATATACATAGATTCACTGTTGAATAGATTGTGCTTTCTTCGCTCCACTTGGTTTGTATTGTTTTGGTCCTCACTGTACAAGAGCATTGAAGCGAAGCGGGAGCAACAAAGACCAAAGGAAGCGTTAATAAGGTATGTTCCTTATTCTTGCCTCTTATTTAATTCAATGGTTAGAATCTAGGGAAAGAGTCATATTCTGTCTTGCTTTGTTCTAGATCCAGGTGGATCTAGGGAGATCGGTTTGTTTCTGCACTTACGGATTTATCCAATAACATGGACCTATAAACTGCCTAGAAAAATCACACGTGTGGTTGTCCTTCACATGTGCGACCTCTTCTGTCACACATGCGATTGTCTTTCTTTTGTATGGTTGTACAATATTCTCCACACATGTGACGTGTCCTGGTTGTACCACACATGTGACATTTATCTCTCCTCCTCCTGTCACACATGTGACCAGTCCTCCCACGTGCACTTGTCCTCCTAGGTTGAAAAAATGAAGAGAAAGAATGTACAAGAACCCTAGGCCATATTTTCCAAAGTGCATAATTTCCTTGTTGAAATTGCCACCCAATCTCCTTAGAACAAGTGATCATTGATAGCTGCTAACTCCTTAATGTCACAATGAGATATGTAAGTGTCTTCTCACATTGCATCTCCTTTTATAGGAATCTAATTGGAGATTGTATGAACCCCTTCTAAATTCAACATTAAATCAAAATAAATTATTCACACATGTGGGTGTGAAGCCCAAAACACCAATTCCAAGTTGTAACTCCAATCCAAAAGGGTTTTTTACTAAAATAAAAATGGAATGTGAGTGCCAAGAAAGATTCCCATGTTACCAACACTAAGGCAAGTGTGGCAATACCTCTCGATGCTACAAAAGCATCAACACTCCCTCTTAGCAAGGGAGGTAGTCTCACCCACGCCACTATCACATGGAAGTAGTTATGTCTCCCACAATGGAAGTGTCTATGCTTCCCACACTAGATCCACTACCATAGCTACTCCCTCCATCATCGAAGAAAATTCTATAGTATGGCATGGACTCTTCTTGGAAGAGACCATGTTCCTAGAAGCCTCCATCTTCTGAGCGTCATGCATGGCTTCCTAAACCCATGACACCATCCTAATCATATTGGAGGACTATTCTCTCCTACCTAAAGTTGAAGGTTGACTTCCTTTGAATGAATGATTGATCCTACTGACTCCCTATGAAGTTAGATTCCCTCTGAACCTGCTGACTCACTCTAAATTCGGGGTCCCTATGAGTCTACACAACCTTTGAAGATACTTGCTCCTTGACCTCTATCACTCTGCTAATACTAGCCATAGCTTGCATACTATGGCCCTTTATCCTATACAAGTTTCTCTCTCTAACTCCAAGAACCATTATGTATCTGAGCTAGATCCTTTGGGCATGAATAACACTTTTCCATCCATGAACAATATATAATCTCCCTTCTTCTCAATCTTTGAGACCGAGAGCAAACTCCTCCTAATTTCTAGCATGCATAACACATTTTTCACCATCGACACATCTCCTAACTCCATCCAAAATGACATTGTTCAAGATCCTTGCACTGTATGCTTGGTACTCATACCAAGTTCCACATTCAAATCTAAGTCTGAATCTGTGAAGCTCTCCAATGATTCCAGTGCACCTTTCATATGACATGTTGCTCCACTATCCACCAACTAGGTCTCACTATTAGAAACTATACCAGAAAGGGTAGAGACCAATAATAAATCCTTCTTAAACCTGTATAAAACCTCTTCTACCTTTTTTTATTGATGCGTACTAATTCCTACTCCCTTTCTTCCATTGTGGACACTGTGAAGCATAATGGCCACACTCATGACAAGAAAAACAATTGACGTTTATAAGGTTCTTCTTCTTCCTCGATTTCAGAGAAGCCTCTCTCTCTGGAGAGCCTCCTCTTATACCCTTCCTAGTATGAGTAACTAGAGCCTGGTTCTCATCATCATTTCATTTCTACTTTTCATTCCTGGACTCTATCTGAGTCTCCTCCTCTATACAATCAGTCCACAATCTGTCAAAGTATGATAAATTCTCTCATGCACATATCCCATGAACAAATGGTTCCCAAGACCCTGGAAAACCATTTAATTCCACATTCACCAAATCAGTGTCATCAACTACCTCACCAAGGGATGCAAGCTCATCACAGATATGAGTGATCCTTGTGAGGTAGCTATAAATTGTATTTGACTTAGACATCTCAATCGATAAGAGTTGGTGCCTAAAAATCAACTTCCTGATCAAATTCCCACTTTGGTACAATCCCAAAAAAGCCTCATACATCTCCTTAGTTGTCTTCTTCTAAAAAATGTGAGGAATCAGGTGATACTTCAGAGAATCCAACAAGACCCACTTGGCCTTCACTTACTTCTTATTATGAGCTTCCAATTCCTATTGATCATTAAGACTTGGAACCACCATCTCAATGTACTCTTTGAGATCATTCCCCTCTAAGAAAAGAAGAATCCTAGCCTTCCAAGACTAGAAATTTGTCACTCCTTGCAACTTGTCCTCAATTTTAAGAGTCCTCACCATTTTGACATGCCCAGAATAAAAGAAAAAATATGAAGCAACATATCTACAACAACTTGTGTCTCAAGAGTTGATCCTTCTCTCTCTTCAAGGCCTCATATCTTATACCATGTCAATTTTTAAGCATGTAGTTTTGTATTTAAAAATTACTTCCAAGTGACCTCAAACAGTAAACCCTAGGGCCTTGATCATTGAATAATGTTATGCTGAAATTATTATGAAAAATTAAAGCAGAAACATAAAGATCAAAGGGTAACCATCTATGCATAAGAGACACATTTTTTTGTTTTGTAAACATTTTAGATGTCAGGGAAAAAACAATCCCTCTTAGCAAATAAGAAAATCAACAAATCTAAGGAGAAAAATGATCCTCTTACCAAAAAAATAAATCGAAAAAATTCCAGAAAATTCTCCCACTTGGAAAACTACTTGTAGCCAACTATATATCTTGTTTATTTCAGCCATACATATTTTATGGGCTGCTAACTTCAAACGTGCAGACCTGCAAACTGCCCAAAAAACTCATAGGTGTGGTTTCCCTTCACATGTGTAGTCTGCTCTGTCACACATGTGACTATCTTTCCATTGTTCGACTGTATGGTCTGATCCACACATTGACATGTCCTATCTGTACCACATGTGTGACTTGTTCTGGTCATACCACACATGGAACATTTCTCTCTCCTCCTCCTATCACACATGTGGAATTTCCTCCCACGTGCAACTGTCCTCCTAGGCTGAAAATTTGAAGAGAAAGAATGTCCAAGAACCCTAGGCCATATTTTCCAAACTGCATATTTTCCTTGCTGAAATTGCCACCCAATCTCCTTAGCACAAGTGTTGACTCACTTATGCTATCTCCATAATGTCACAATGAGATATCTAATTGTCTCCTCACATTGCCTCTCCCTTTATAGGAGTCTAATTTGTGAGTTTAGGAACCCCTTCTAAATTCAACATCAAATTAAAATTGTTTATTCACACATGTGGGTGTGAAGCCCCAACATGTGGGTGTGAGGCCCCAGGACAAGCTGCTAACACCAATTTGAAGCCCCAACTCCAATATAAAATGGGTTTTGACTAAAATAAAAATGCAATATGAGTGACAACAAAGATTCCCACATCCCCGACACTAAGGCCAATGTGGGAATACCTCCTGATGCTAAAAAATAATCAACACTCTCTCCCTCTACCAACATCTCACTCCCTCCCTCTATATTCCCCTCTATCTCCAACCTATCTCTCTCTCCCCCACTATCTCACTCTCTCATTGTCTCCCTCTCCCCCCCCCGCTGCCCCTCTCTCCCTCTTTACCTTTGTCTCTCCCCCACTCTCCCCCCCAATCTCTCTTTACATGTTTGTTAGAAAAATAGGATCGTGAAGTAATGAAATAAAATAAATGTGAAAATAAAACATAGAATATACCGAATAAAACAAATACACAGATATATGTTGTTCACCCAATGTGGGCTACGTCCACCAGAGAAATTTCCAGGTCCTTCCTTTTTATTATCTAGAAAAAATGAAGGGATACAACCTACAACACACCTTCTTTAACTTCCTCTTCTTTCTCTCACATTATCCTCTCTTATAATACAATATTTTCTATGACCCTTAGTAGTAATACAATTCCCTCATACATACAATAGGGATCCCTTCTAGGGATAAAATCCCTAACATAACTTCTACCATCAGATTTGTGACCTTATAATGAACGATCCATATCGACTACGAAATTACAATATTTTATGAGACATTTTTTTCCCCTGAAAACAATAATGGGGGGAAATCCCCCCCACACCACCATGTGAGGAAATGGGATCCAAACACAACTAAAACAAACCTATGAATCAAGAATAAAATCAGGCTCCACAACCAACAATCTCCCAGTTGGAGACTGATCATAAAAACTCCACCATTGTTGTACCTGTTGGACTATGATCCACCTTGAACCTGAAAAATTTCTCATCTTCACCTTTATCCTTGAAGGCCAACTGAAAATGAGCAAGAACTGAGTTTCTCCTTGGTTACTACCTTTGTTAACATGTTTGCAGGATTTTGGCTAGTATGTATCTTTTCCAACTTCAATTGTCCATCTTCTATGAAATGGTACTTAATATGTATATGGTTAGTATTATAATGGAAGGTTGAGTTCTTTGGAAGATGAATGACACTCTAGATATCACAACACAACCTACTATTCTCCCACTTCTTTCCCAATTCCTCCATATACCTCTGTAACCAAATAATCTCTTTAGTAGCCTCTATAACAACAACATACTCTTCTTCCATTATTGAAAGTGAAAAAAACTTTTGTAGTTGTGAAATTCATCTTAATGTTGTTCCACCTATAGTAAAAACATACCCTCTAGTGCTCCTCCTCCTATCTTTATCACCTTCTATATATGAATCAACATATCTCTGTAGAACAATGTTTGAACCTACAAAACATAACGCATGAGTAGTAGTGCCTCTCAAATACCTGAGAATCCACTTTACTTCCTCCCAATGTTCTTTACCTGGATTGTTCATATACCTGCTCACAACGCCCACTGCATGTGCAATATTTGGTCTTGTGCTAACCATCAGATACATCAAGCTGCCAATTGCTGATGAATAAGGGACCCTGGACATGTATTCTATATGCTATTGTGTCTCAGGACACATTTTATTGGTTAATTTGAAATGGATTTCCAAAGGTGTACTAACTAGTTTTGCATTCCACATTCTAAACCTATCCAACACCTTCTCTATGTCCTCACCCTGAGACAATGTCAATTTGTGATTTTTCCTGTCTCTTGTTATTCTCATAAAAAGGATTTTCTTTGTAGCACCCAAATCCTCCATATCAAATGAATTAGCTAATTTCTTCTTGAGAACATTTATATCATGCATATTAGACCCTACAACAAGCATGCCATCTACATACAATAGAAAGATAATATAGCTTCCATTTTCTATCCTTCTAAAATAAACACAACGATCAAAATGACATCTACCATAACCTTGTTCTATCATAAACCTGTCAAAATTCAAATACCACTCCCTTGGAGCTTGCTTTATGCCATACAAGCTCTTCTTCAACTTGTGTACCAAATTCTACTTTCCTTTTACCTCATACCCATGTGGCTGCTTCATATAAATCTCTTCCTCCAACTCCCCATGGAGAAAAGTTGATTTTACATCTAATTTCTCAAGATGTGAATCTTCTACTGCTACAAGAATTAAAATAGTCCCAATTGAAGTCATTTTAACAAAAAGAGAAAATATTTCATCAAAATCTATACCTTTCTTCTGTGCAAACCCCTTTACAATAGGTCTAGCGTTGTACCATTTTTTTCCTCCATATTCTTCCTTCAACCTATAAACCCATTTATTATGTGATGCTCCTTTTCCTACAGGAAACTGAACCATGTCCCAAGTTTGGTTATTTACCAAGGAGTCCATTTCCTCTTTCATGCCTTGCTCCCACTTCTTTTTAGTGTCTACCTGCATTTCCTTTTCATAACTTTTTGGTTCACCAGAGTTAGTCAACAATAAATAATAAAATGAAGAAGAGTATTGCTGAGGGGGCCTACTTAACCTGGTAGATATTCTAACAACACTTGCAAGAGTTTTAGGTTCCTTTTCGCTCCTGTTGTTGTACATTTTGATTTTCTGGTACCTTTGGAATTTCATTTTCCTTGATTTCATCAAGCACTCTGTATTTTTTTTTCCTTTTCCTGTTTCTTTCCTTGCAACTGATCCTTATACATGACCTTATCATTGAATATGACATCTCTACTCCTAATGATTTAGTGATTTTCATAATCCCATAAGCGATAACCAAAATCATCAACACTGTATCCAATAAAGGTACACTTCTTGGATTTTTCCTCAAGCTTCGTTCTATTTTATTTATCAATATGGACAAATGCTTCAGAATCGAAAGTCTTCAGAAATGAGTAGTTTACCTTTTTACCCATCCATGCCTCATCTGGAATGCCACCATCCAAGGAGCTTGAAGGCCCTCTATTTATTAATCAAACAAAAATATCTACAACATCTACCCAAAACTGTAAGGGAAACCCTACATGAAATCTCATACTCCTTGCACTCTCCATGATTGTCTTGTTCATCCTCTATGACACGCAATTTTCTTGTGGTGTTCCTCGAAATTTCTTCTCTCTACGAATACCATGGTATGAATAGTAATCATCAAACTCCTTACTACAATATTCACCTCCATTTTATGATATGAGACACTTCAACTTTTTTTCTATCTCATTATCAACCAAAGCTTTCCATTTCTTAAAAGTGTCAAAAACATCATGTTTTTGTCGAATGCAATAAACCCAAGTTTTTCTAGTTGCATCATCAATAAAAGTAACATAACCATAAGAGCCACCAAGATATGATACTTGAGATTCCCCCCATACATTTGTATGCACAAGCTCTATCTTTTCACTCTTCTTTTTTGTTCCAACTCTGAGAAATATGACTCTCTTATGTTTTCCATAAACACAGTGTTCCCAGAAATCCAAATCAATTTGTTTAAGATATGGAAACAAGTTCCTTTTGTGAAGTATTTGCCTCCCCTGCTCACTCATCTCTCTAAGATTATGATGCCACATTGTTGTATCCACTCTTGTAGAAGCTAAAGAGATAGAAGAGTCATAATTACCAGTAGATAAATACAATGTACCTACCTTCTCTTATTTTTCTATCACCAATGATCCTTTAGTGACCTTCCATGCCTTATCTATAAATGTATATATACAACCCTCACTTTCCAACTCCCCTGTTGAAATTAGATTTTTTCTCAGATATGGAACATGTATCACCTCTTTCAAAAACCATTGGTTTCCATTCTTTTTCTTTATTTGTACCTTTCCCATTCCAACAATTTTACATTGTGCATCATCACCCAAATGAACTTGTCTAAAATCACCTTGAACATAATCTTGGAAATATTTTCTATGGGGTGTGGCATGAAATGAAGAGCCTAAATCTACTAACCAAGATTCAATCATATTATCTAAATAAATAATCAAAGCATCTTGTAACACATCACATGTTACATTTTCTTCCTGATTTTTCTCCTGTTGTCCATCTCTTTGTTTCTTTGGAGCTCTGTCTTTATTCATATGTCCTTTCTTCCCACAATTCCAACACTCTATCTTTCCTAGTCTAGATTTGGACTCCCTTCCTAGAATTCCCATGATTCCATGAACTCTTTCATCTTTCCTTTTGTATCCCTTTTTTCTCCAAAGTCAATGCATTACCTAATGTCTCACCTGTGCTTTTCCATCACATTTGTTCACTAAGGATAACACCAATAACATCATAAAATTTTAGAGTGTTTGAACCAGATACATAGTTACTTACAACCATGACCAAGCCATTACATGTTTCTTGAAATGAGAACAAGATTAGAAGAGCCCTAACCTCGTCCTCAAAGGTCACTTTTATAGAACTTAGTTCACTATTAAATGTATTAAATTCCTTTAAATGATCTACAACAGACCCACCTTCTGACATATTCATATTAAATATTCTCTTCATTAGAAATACCTTGTTGGAACCTAAGGGTTTTTCATATAGTTTAACCAATGCGTTCATCAGATCCTTTGTTGTATTTTCTTTCAAAATATTGAAATCCACCGACTCTGTCAAGAATAGTTGTCAGGAAATGTAGGGCACTTTCACACTGATCCTAGAAAAATAGAAGAAGAATTTAATAAAGAATGTAAATGAAACAATAAATCACACAATACACTACAATTTTACCTTGGAACCCTTAACTGGGAGAAACCAAAATTCGTTTGAGTGTTCTTATCTCTCTTTGTCTTATTCAATCAGAATAAAAAGTTACATGCCTAAACTTTGTCCATGCCTAAGACATAATCGACATCATACCTTCTTTCCTACACAAGAACAACCCTATAGCAAAATAGGCTTACATATACATGACCAAAAACCTTTGATTACCATGCATTATCTTTCTCGCATTTTCTTTTACAGAGTTACAACACACCTGGTGCCAACCTCCCCTCCAACTCTTTCGGGGATAACGTGACCTCCCAGTCTAGGATCGTTCAAGACATCGAATCAACTAGTTCGTCAGGCTCTTGATGGAACCGATTTAACTTGACACAGACCCTTTTGTTTCCTCGACACTCGCTATGGGACACCTGTGGACTCTCTCCTTAGAGATTTTAACTCTTATTCCAACAGGCGCTAGCTCTCAATGCTAAGATCCTCTTTTGATGTGACCACGGGCTATGTCTGTGGTCCAACTCCCTTCGCAACCCCGCACTTCGGGACTTTTGCGAGATTTTTCCTCCTCCTTTCCCGATTTCAAAATCGGTAAATTCTTCGGGACTAGATCTACGGTCCACATTCCTCTCACGATCAACGGCTATGATCATTTCGCAAGTTCGGACTTGTGAGTCCTTCTCTCAGGTATTCCCTCCTGGAATTTCCCATACTGCGTGGATCTCTACCACGTGTCCTCTGGATCCAATGGTCCAAAATGAAATCTCTCTTCATGACTTTGCTAAGATCTTTGTTTTCTCTCAAAAAACCTTTCGAAGCTCTTGTTCCCGAACTTCTCGATCTTATGCCACCTGTCTCTTCCTCGATGATGGATGATTTTACTGTTTTCAGGACTTCAGCAAGTCCTCGACTCTTTTGCACACTTAGTGAAATTTTCCTTTCGAGACTTAGACTGTTCTCGAAATAACTTATGCACTCCTTGTAGAGTTCTGCACATGTTTCCTTCTCTGACTTTTCTCGTCTTGAAAATCTTCGAGGTTCCCAGTTCCTCTGCATGTTTTTCTTGCCCTCCTAGTAGTTTCTCGTCCTTCTTCATGAGCTTGTGAGGTGAACTTACAACACCTTAGGTGCACTCCTTGCATTTGGCTCAGTTCTTCGATAGCTTCCCCCTTAACCTTAGGGAAATGTTTAAGGCATCTCCTTTACTTTGTCGATGCACTTCTTGCAAAACCTTCCTTTACCAGAATGTTCAGCAATTTTGGGATTCTTTAACACCTCCAACCGTGTTTCTCCTGTGTATGTTCACACTAGCTCGATGCCCTCCTGGCAGAGTGTTTCAGTGTATTCAGTAACTCTGAACTATGCTTCTCCCTACATAGTCTATCTTTCCAAGGTACTTAACCACCTTGAAATTTTTCCCTGAGTCTATAAATTAATCTGGTGTGTCATCCTGTCAGCTTCTCTTCTGACTCCACTGAGTTCAGAGACACACTCCTTGCATCGGTGTACAAATTCTCCCTACTATATCTCACACTCCTTGCACTTAGCCTAGAGAACCAGACTTAACTCAACATACTCGTACATAGAAAACAATATCTCCATCCTTGCAGATGATTTCCAACATTCATCCATAGTTCACAAACATGTAAAAGACATTCATAACACAACATCCATTACACAGAAAGATAGAATAGGAAAAAATGTCATTTTCTATTAATGGTATAATGCCAAATTACAATGGTGGAGTCCGAGAGACAACTGAGACTCATCTCTTTGTGTTTCTCCCCTTTAAATATGACCTATCCAACCAAAAACCAACCTTTAATTTGCTTACAATACAAAGATTTATACAAGAGGGGATCTATGAGCTTCCCTCGCAAGCTAATTTAGTGGTGTCAATTCACCATTCAAACACCTATCTAATGGACATATTACAATAATGGAAATCTTCTCCAAATCAGATGTAGATCCATTCTATCGTCAGCCTATTAATGATGACCTTATCTCTAGCTTGTGCGAAAGCATGATTTGGCTCTTCCATATTGTCTTCAATTAATACTTGGATCATGCCTTGGATTCTTGAGGCAAAAATGAGAGGGCGGTGCCTCTCCTTCCTTGAAAGCGCACCACATGTGTTAATTTGTTGGTGCATGCTGAGATGGAGAGATTCTCTTGCATCATACTCCACAACGGAAAAAATCATGATCTTTCTAACGTGTCTGAAGCCCTCCTGTATCCAAAAATTTCTCCTGGAGTTGTCTCTCGGCTCCTCTGCTCTGCTTCTTTTTCTCTTGCACAATCCTTACTTCTCGTGCAGTTTTCCTTTCATCCAACTTCCTCTTGCTGACCATTTCTTCTACTGACTCCAACATTAGCTTCCTTATCTCTTCGATCACCTTGTCCAATTATTCCACCGACTAGTTCTTTTGTTGTAGACTATGTCGCTGCACTCTCTCCTTGGCGATGGGAAAATCACACTGACTTCCCAAGACATATTCTTCTCGTGTGGCCTTATCTTTCCACTCTTCTGCAATATTCATTCCTGCAGGATCCTCATCAATGAACTGCTGCTCAACTACCACTTCTCCTGAAAGATTCTCTCCTACTAGTACTTCAATTGTTCCCATTCCAACTTCCTCTAGCTTCTCCTCATGCTGGTGTAATCCTTCATCTGCTTCCAACTTATCCTGTTGGATGTGCATGATCTGCACTACCACTCTCCTCTCAAGAGATTCCAATTCCTCACACATATCAACAAAGTCTATGCTGTCTACTCCCTTTTTTACTACAAACTCCAGTGCTGCATCCATCTCTCGTTCAACTTCCTAGCTAAAAATGTTGAGAAGTTATGTTGAATTCTTTTCTCCTTCTATTGGGACAGACCTTAGTATCTGTTCCTTCTCCTCCTTGGCAGGCTCTTCTTGTTGTCTCTCTGTCACATCTGCAACACCTATGCTAGCCTCTCCTTGGCCACTTTGTAGGAATATCTTGATTCCCCCAACGATCATAATGCTCCCCTGATCCTTCTCTTCGATGGTGGAAGTTTGCAAATTCTCATCATATTCATCCACATGGCTTGTAGCTCCGTGCGAATCTCCATCTAAGTGACGTCTCTCTTCTACCTCCTCTTCATCTATCAAAGAACTCTCGACTGATATCATATCTTATTCCTTTCCCTCCTGGAAATATGGGATGTCTCTTCTGCCCACCTGGAAATTTATGAGATCCATTGATCCCTTCTCATTTCCCACCTGACAATCTATGAGATTCTTTCCATATCTATTTCCATTATGAATGAGGTTTTCAGCATGCCCCAACCACCTCTTTAATACATGTTGCTGCCTCTTGGCCAAAACATTTTGAATAGGCCGTCTAGATGTCCTCTTCAAAGTCCATTCGTACCTCCAGTGCACCTTGGATGCTTGTTGCAACTTGAATGCAAGCCTCTCCATCTGTGCTCAGATTTCACTAAGCTCCTTGTCCATCTCCACTCTACTTTTCCATGAGTGGACTCCTCCTTAGTTTCATTTATGACCTTCGATGACCATATTTATTTTTCTACAGCCCACCTGGATGCTTACCATCTGTTGCACACCCTGCAACAGCTCCAACAGATCATTGCACCCCCTCTCCCTGGATTACAGAAATCAATTTTGCACCAACTCCTTTGTCTCTTTCTCTCCACCTAAGAGAAATAAAGATCTAATACCACTTGGTGCCAACCTCCCCTCCAACTCCTTGGGGGCTGACATGACCTCCCGGTCTAGGATCATTCAAGTCATAGAACCAACTAGTTTGTCAGGCTCCTGATTGAACCAATTTAACTTGACACAGGCCCTTTTGTTTCCTCGACACCTGCTATGGGACACCTATGGACCCTCTCATTATTACTTTTAACTCTTATGCCAACAGCCGCTAGATCTCATTGCTAAGATATTCTCTTGATGTGAACATGGGCTATGTCCGTGGGCCAACTCCCTTCGCGACCCCACACTTTGGGACTTTCACGAGCTTTTTCCTCCTCCTTTCCTGATTTCCGAATCGGTGAATTCTTTGGCACCAGATCTACGGTCCACGTTCCTCTCGCAATCAACGGCTATGATCACTTCACGAGTTCAGACTTCATGAGTCCTTCTCTCGGATATTCCCTCATAGACTTTCCCGAACTGCGTGGATCTCTACCACGTGTCCTCTGGATCCAATGGTCCAGAATACAATCACTCTTCACGACTTCGCGAAGATCTTTGTTTTCTCTCAGCAAACCTTCTGAAGCTCCTATTCTTGAACTTCTCGATCTTCTACCACCTATCTCTTCCTCGACAATGGATGATTTCAATATCTCTGGGACTTCGAAAAGTCCTCGACTCATTTGCACACTTAGTGCAATTTTCCTTTCGAGACTTAGACTGTTCTCGAAATACCTTATGCACTCCTTAAAGAGTTCTGCAAAGGTTTCCTTCTGCAACTTTGCTCAGCTTGAAAATCTTTGAGGTTCCCAGTTCCTCTGTGAGTTTCTCTTGCCCTCCTGGAAGTTTCTCTCCCTTCTTCCTGAGCTTGTAAGGTAAAATTACAACACCTTAGTTGCACTCCTTGCGTTTGGCTCAGTTCTTTGACGATGTCCCCCTTAACCTTAGGGAAAGGTTTAAGGAATATCCTTTCCTTTGTCGACGCACTTCTTACAAAACCTTCCTTCACCAGAATGTTCAACAATTTTGGGATTCTTAAACACCTCCAATCGTGTTTCTCCTATGTATGCTCACACTAGCTCAATGCCCTCCTGGTAGAGTGTTTCATAGTATTCAGTAACTCTGAACTATGCTTCTCCCTACACAATCTATCTTTAAAAGGTACCTAACCACCTTGAAATTTCTCCCTCAGTTTGTAAATTAATCTGGTGTTCCCTCCTAGTAGCTTCTCTTCTGACTCCACTATGTTCAGACACGCACTCCTTGCGTTGGCTTATAGAGTCTCCCTACTCTGTCACGCACTCCTTGCACTTAGCCTAGATAACCAGACTTAACTCAATATACTCGCAGATAGAAAACAATATCTCCATCCTTGCAGATGATTTCCAACATTCATCTACAATTTACAAACATGTAAAATACATTCATAACACAAAATCCATTACATAGAAAGATAGAACAGGAAAAACTGTCATTTTCTATTAATGGTAAAATGCCAAATTACAATGGTGGATTCTAAGCTACAACTGAGTCTCAGTTCTCTATGTTTCTCCCCTTTCAATCCGACCTATCCAACCAAAAACCAACCTCTACTTTTCTTACAATACAAATATTTATACAAGAGGGGCTCTATGAGCTTCCCTCACAAGCTAATTTAGTGGTGTCAAATCACCATTCAAACACCTATCTAATGGACAGATTACAATGATGGAAATTTTCTCCAAATTGGATGTAGATCCCTTCTTTCGTCATTCTATTAATGGGGACCTTATCTCCAGCTTGTACACAAGAACAATTTGGCTCTTCCATATTGTCTTCAATTAATGCCTGGATCACGCCTTGGATTCTTGAGGCAAAAATGAGAAGGCGACGACTCTCCTTCCTTGAATGCGCACCACGCATGTTAATTTGCTGGCGCATTCTGAGGTGGAGCGATGCTCCTACATAAGCACCTCTTTATAGGCTTTACAATAGGAAAAACCCTAAATATTGGCACCCAAAACAAATGTTACATATCTGTGCATATCATTGGCTACAAATCCTGCAAATACCAGGATTATGTTACAATCAACTTCCAAGTCGGGTTACCAGTTGACTACCAATCGACCTTCATTTGGAATTTAGTCTATCTTCTCATGCTCTCACTTTGACCTCTTGTCAGTTGAATTATCATTGATATATTTGACTTCAAAGTTTCTGAGTCAAATTCCTTGACCTTCAACTTGATGTATATCCACCTCAACCTTCTACCATTAGTCGATTTACCTCTACTCAACCTTCACTGCAAAGAATATAACAAACCAACAATATCCTACTTTATTTGTTCTTTGCTGAAATAGTAAATTCCTGAAATTTCATTCACAGACCCAGGGAAGAAATGCCCATTGCCTCTCCGTAGCAAGAGAAATTCACAAAATTCATAGACTTGGTCAATGAGTTTGTTATGTTTTTTAACATGTCTAATTTCTCCAGTAGAACCTTTTTACTTTCCACCATATCTCTTACGAAATGGTATTGTACATAAATTTTATTATTCTTTGAATGATAAGTTGGGTTCTTTGCCATAAATATTGTGCTTTTCCTGTTTCTACTTGGCTTCATAGATTTCTCCTCAAACCCAATTCCTGAACACAACCTTTGAATCCATAACACTTCCTTGCTTCTATGAGTGGCCACCATGTATTCAACTTCTGTTTTTGACAAGGCTACGAGCGCTTGTCACTTACTCATCCAACTTATTGCTCCACGAACATCTTGAAGATATATATGTTGGTCGACCTCCGTCGATCCAGATCTCTAGCCTAGTCGGCGTTGACAAAACCATGTACATTTAATTTACCATTGTCAGCTCTAGGTATTCCTTGGTAGCATATAACATAGTCCTTCATGCCACACAAATACCTAAATACTTTCTTGACAACTGTCCAGTTCTCCTTTCCAAGTGTCAACATGTACCTTCTCAACACTCCCACTACATGGGAAATGTATGTTCAAGTGCAGACCATTGCATACATTATAATACCAATAGCACTTGCATAGGGAACATGTGCCATGTCCTCTATTTCTTCATGTGTCTTTGGAAACTATTCAACAGTAAGCCTTTCTCCCATAAGAATTGGCACCTTCACCAGTTTGCAATCCTACATGTTGAATTGTTTCAACAATATTTCAATATACTTCCTTTGATTCAACCAGAGATTTCTAGTGGCTTGATCTCTCTTAATCTCCATTCCCAGAATGAAGTTAGTTGTACCGAGATCTTTCATGTCAAACTTGGAGGATATCTTCCTCTTCACCTACTTTATTGCATCCATGTTATTTCCAATCAGCAACATATCATCGAGATACAAAGCTACATATATGAAACTCCCACATTCTTCCTTGGAATATATGCAGTGATCAAATTTTCTTCTCACAAATCCCAAACTAAGGATGCAAGTGTCAAAATTATGGTACCACATACTTGGAAATTTCTTTATACCATAAAGGCATCTTTTGAGTTTGCACACCAAATCTTTCTTTCCCTTTACTATAAATCCTTCAGGTTTTTTCATATAGATTTCTTCTTCCAGGTCCCCATGTAGGAAAGTTGTCGTCACATTCATTTTTTCTATCTCTAGATCGAATGCTGCAGCCAGAGACATTAGTAATCTAATGGAAGTTATTTTTACAATAGGGGAAAAAATCTCACTGAAGTCGACTCCCTCAACTTGGGAATAACCTTTTGCTACCAATCAAGATTTGAACTTGTGGACTTGTCCTCCAACATTCAACTTCTTACTGAACACCCACATGCTACCAACGATCTTTCTTCCACTAGGTAACTTGACCAAATCACATGTCTCATTATTGTACAAGGATTTCATTTCTTCGACCATGGAATCCTTCTAGAATTTACTCTATGTCGAGTCAACTGCCTCAGTCTGAACAATATCCAGCTAGATCAGTCCTCCCCCCTTAGGAAGAAATGATCTCCATTGACTTGAGTTCCCCCATCAAGTGGGGAAACTTCTGTGGAATTTGGCCCTAGGTGATCCACTTACGTTGTTGTAGGAGCTTCCCTACCTTGAAAACTCAATAAATATAGATCCTCTGCTGACGAGTGCCTTTGACCTATGTGTCCACTATCTTATCAGTGGATTCTTGTTCCATGCAGTCAGAGTTGATCTCTGTTGGTTTTAGCTATTTTGCGATCTCTAAGGTGTCCAATAGTGGTGGAAAATATGGCCACAGGAGGTCCACATTGAACACTAGGTGTAAGCCAAGGAAGGGTGGAGTGTTGAGCTCAAAATCATTTCTACCCACAACCTTGGTGATAGTGTAAGGTCCATAGAGTAGTGGGAGGAGCTTCCGATGGGATCCTATAAGGTTCTCTTTCTGCAAATGTAACCAAACCTTGTCTCCCACCTGAAACCGGTGCAATACCTTGTGTTAATCATGGCGTTTCTTGTACTGAGCATTGGATTTATGCAAAATCTCATGGACCTATTGGTGGATGTGTTGAATCCGCTCAATGAATCTAGTGGCTTTGTCGACCTCAGACTAAACATGGGAAGATTATGCATGTGTTGTTGCAAGAGGTAGTGCAATATCAATGGGACCCAAGGGTTGGAATCCTAGTTGAACATAGGGAAGAATATTGTCTGATGTATGCAAATGCTTAGAGTTATACATGAACAGGATGTGCACAATCATCCGATTGACGACCTATGTTTGGCCATCTTTTTTGGGTGGAAAGTAGTGGATTTAGGGAGCTTGGTGTCCAACAATGACCAGAGACTTGACCAAAATTTGTTGAGGAACCTGTTGTCCCGATAATATATGATGGTCTGTGGTATCACAAAATGGACCCACACACATTTGAAGAAGAGCTTGGAAGTATGTTGCACTGTGATGCTCTTCTTGCACGCTTTGAGGATGACCATCTTCGAAAACTGATCAACTACCACAAATACATAATCATTTCCTTTCTTGGTGGATGGAAGGACAGACATGTAATCCATCGAGATGGATTCCTAAGGACTCTTGGGAGTACGAAGAGGGGTGTATAATCCTTTATTCTTGATGGTTGGCTTGGAAATGACATAGGAAGTGCAAGATCTAATATACTCGTTGACGTCCTGTCGAAGTTTTGGCCAATATTTTTTTTTTCTAGAATGGCCACAATTTTCTCCACACCAAAATGTCCTGCCATCCGACTATAGTGAGCCTCCCAAATCATCTTTGCATGCTCACTTGCAGGTACACAAAGATGTCCCAAATGGCATAACAGTCTTTCCTAAATGTGAAAATCGGTGGCATTCGCGCATGTACCCAAGATATGATAGGTGGTGGAGAAGTCTGGATCTTGCTGATAAAGTTTGGGCATCTCATATGACTCATGTCCACATGAATGGAGAATGGTGGTGAGTGCAACCACGGGAGGTCAACTGAGGAAGTCAGTGACATGATTTGTTCTCCCTGTCTTATACTTGATGTTGAGATGGAACTCCTGCAAGTAGGTGGACCACTTTTGATGGTGGTCATTTTGTAACTTCCCTTGTGTCTGTATGAACTACAAAGGCTTTTTTTCAGTGTGGATGATTTTATCCTTTCCTAGAATGTAATGTTTCCATTGAATATAGGATTGTACAATGAAATACATTTCCTTGTCATAGGTGGGGTATTTTTGGATAGTATCTTAAAGTGTCTCACTATAGTATGGTACCAAATGACCATACTGAGTGAGAACTACGCCTACAACATAGTCAGATGCATAAACGTCAATCTCAAACAGTTGTTGCAGATCAGAAAAGGAGATTACTAGAGATAAGCACAAGTGATGCTTCAAATCATCAAATGCTCATTGTTGCTCCTTTCCCCATGAAAAATTTTCCCTGTTGCTGCCCTTGGTCACTTGGCTGAGGGCCCATGCAATATGAGAGAATCCCAACACAAACCATCGATAGAAGTTGGCCAGTCCCAAGAATATTTGAAGCTCAGTTAGTGTGGTCGGAGCTGGCTAGTCACGAATGACTTGGATCTTAGCTAGATTAACATGCATGTCGTGTTCATCAACAATGTAGCCCAAGTATTAGACCTTTTTCATGCCAAAGGAGCATTTTTCCAAGTCACCATATAGCTTGTGCTTCTGTAGAGTGCTTAAAACCTGCTAAATATGTTGCATGTGCTCCTCCAAAGTTCTGTTGAAGATGAGGATGTCATCCAAATATACCAGCACAAAAAAGTTGGTGAAGGGTCTTAATACATCATCCATCAACCTCATGAAAGTGGTTGGTGCATTTTTAAATCCAAAGGGCACGCCCAACCATTTAAGGAGACCTTCTTTAGATTTCAATGTTGTCTTCCATAAATTAGTTGGTTCGATGGGAACCTGGTGGTAGCCATACTTTAGGTCAATCTTGTTGAATAACTTTTCCCCTTTGAGTTGGTCAAGAAGGTCATCAATTCTAAGAATTGTGTATCGGTTCCTCACTGTGATTTTGTTTAACACTATGTAATTAGTGCAGAGCCGTCAAGTCTCGCCTTTCTTCTATACCAATACAATAGGGCATCTGCAAGGGGAGGATATGGGTATGATGTGTCTCTTTTGAGGTATCTCTTAGATCTTGTTAGCACTCTGTAATTTTCCCAAGTCTATGGAGGTAGTCACAGAGGCAACATCAAAACCGCTTCGAGTCAGAGATCTAGCCCTCCGAGACTCAGAGAGGCATTTCTCTGTCAAATTTAGATTTGTTTGAAATAAGATATTAGGCTAGTTATGCAGAACAGGGTTTGTTTTTTTATTTGAGGTGTTTGGCTGAATGATTACTTTAGAATCCCATTAGGCTATGGGGTTTGTGTCAAAACTTAAGGTCAGATAAACATCTTTTAAAGGGATTCTTCACAGTGTGAGATAGCCAAGATACTGGATTGATTAAGATAAAATGTGATGGAAAGATAGAACAGGTGAGAGGTTCATTTAAGTAAAGAAGCATTCAAGAATTTCTTTAACTCAAAATCAGAAGATTAACATGCAGACTAATAAAAGGCTAGATACAGAGTACCTGAGGTAAATTCTATTCTTTAACTTCCTTTTAACAGTTGGAATTAGAAAACAAGGTGATAACAGAGTAAGAAAACATTAACATGGCAAGAAAAACATCACCAATGTCCAGACACAAGAATCCTGTGCACGAATTCCTTTGTATTACTGGTGGATCTAAAAAATTACAGAGAACAACCTTTCTGGGTGCAATGATCAACCCCCTTTTACATTAAAATCATATGAATAAATAGGAGAGATCCCCCAACAAGTTGTGTAAGTCGGTTTTAACCGCCTCGGCCAAAAATAGCCACAAATCCCAAAAAATCCGAAACTGCAAATTTGGCCGAATTTGCTGAAAATAGGGGTACTGTCAGTCATTGATTTCTCCCAATCAGTGACACCTGTGAAAAAACTGAAGGATTTTATTGTATATTAGCTTGTATGGAGAAAAAACCTCCTTCAGTTTCTCAAATTTCGATTCCACCTCGTCGAAACAGCTCCTGCAAAATCGGGATTGTAACAAGAAAAACCAGAAATCCGAACAATGAGGCTGAAATAAAGCCTCGATTCTCCCAACTTATGGAACCTTTGAAAAAAATGGAAGAGGTTTTTTTTCTTCATCCTGTTATTAACAAAAACCTCTTTCTATTTTTTAAATTTCATCTTCGTTTTCCTATAATCTTCTTTGCAAGACAAGGTGTCAAAAATGGAAAAACAACGGTTTTGTGAAAATGGTGGAGGGCGGTTTTGGAGAGGTAAGTGGTATTCCGAACCCCCCCTGAGGTGGTAAGTGGTATTGGGAGGGGGGTATGAAATCACTTGGAGGTGACAAGTGTCCCTCCCATTTCCACTATTCCGGACCCCCCCCTCCGTTAAAGTTCGAAAAGCACGGAAGGGGGGGGCCTAAATTTTTTATGTCCGTGGATTTGTTTTATTTGGGGATAAGTGCATAAGGTGCGCTCTATGTTTTTAATTTATTTGTTTTTTGATTTTTGTTTTATTTATTAAATTTTAATTTGTTTTAATGTTTTTCTTTTTTTATATATTTTTGTATTTACGTTTTATTTTGTTTTTGTTTATTAGTTTTTGTTTTTAATGCATGTTTTTATTATATTGTATTTTGTTTGTTTTGCATTATGTTTTATTTAATATATATATTAACTTATATGTTTATTATTTTATAAGTTTTTTTTTGTTAATATTATTATATTGTTTTTATTATTATTTATTATGAATGTTTATTCTAACAAACTAACTAGGGATGCTTTTAAGGATGGAAATTTAATTTAAAATGTAGAAACCTTGGCGAATCTTACTAATCTTTCATATGTCAACTATAAATGTTTGGCGATATTTTTGTAAAAATATTCAAATTTCTAATTATTTTATATAGTTTTTATAATTTTTTGGCGATTTTTAAGGTAAAATAATTTGGGCGAATAATTTTTAAAATAACGAATCCTGTTTTTGGAAAAACCACGGAAAATTAGCCCATGAGCAAAATTTAGCCCCTAAAATCATCCCTGAAACTAACCTAATTATTAATTAATTGATTGATTATTAACTAGTCTAGCATATTTTAATTAATCTAATTAACTTATTTTATTTCTAACATTATTAACTTATTGTTCTTTTTAGCCTAAGTTTGTTTATTCATGGAGGGGAGGCGGGCAAGAAGTAGCCAATGGGACAAATGGGCAAAGGGAGTGAGTGGCGCAACGATGGATGAAGGATGCAACAGGGTGATGGAGGATCAGGTGAAATGGATGGAGGGGAAAAAGGAAACAACTGAGAGACTAGCAAGACAGATGTCTTCATCACGGGGCAACGCCAAAAAGCAGCTGAAGAATCGAGTTACCTATGATTATAGGACCCTAACAGATCTGATGCTTGATTTCATCATTTTCCATCAATGAGTGACGATAGACTGGTCCATTAGGATGAGGTGCACTAGGGGTTAGATCAATTGGATGCTTGACTTGGTAGTGTGTTGGTACCCCGGTGGGTGAGGAGAATATGTCTCTATAATATTCCATGATCCCATCCACTTGCTTTTACTACAAAGAGAGTCTTTGTATAGAGGTCACAGATGTTGCGACAACCTTCTACTTACTGTGAGCCTGGATCACAAAGAAGATGATCTTCACGGTATGTGAAATGAACTTACTGGATTTCTTAGCAGAGATTAAATAAATAGTGGTAGGTAGCGCTACCTCTAGTATCTTGTACAATTATCTACCCAAAGTAATAATAACACTGCGGGGTGTAAAATCATACACATCATGTTGCTTCCACAAATATGGTTGTCCTAAAATAACATCACAAACTTTAAGGGAAGAAATATCACACAATACCTCGTATTTGAAAGGCTTGATGCCATAGGGAAGACGACACTTTTGGCTGACACAACAATCTCTTCCTTGGCGAAGCCAACCGATGGTGTAGGGTTGTGGATGTGGTGTCGTCGATAGATCCAACCAGTTGATGACCTATACTGAGATCAAGTTCTTCTTACTACCACTATCGAGAATTAAATGAAGCAGAACCCCCTTTACCCACATCTGTGAGTTAAAGAGGCATTCCCGTAACTCTTGTTCTTCTGGTTTGCTTGGATGGACTTTGGTGGTAGCGACAGTGACACTGGGTTCATCATCAACAATTCGCTTCCCTCCTTTTGGATTTCATTCAAAGTCAAAATCAGCCTCTGACTCAGAATCTTTCAGCTCAGCCATGAGTGACTTCTTGGAGAGACATTCTTCGGTGTGGTGCCAAGGGATTTTATGGTATTCACACCATTTTCCTTTTTCCTTCTTCGACTTCTCATTACACTTCTTGTGTTGTGGCTTGGACTGGTTGTCTTGAGAGTGTCCATCTTTGATCTGTCCCTTTTTGTGTGCGTTGGGGTCACCTTTTCCCTGCTTTCTCTATGAGGAGTTTGAAGATCCAAACTCTCACCTCTTCTTCTTAAATTTCTTCTTGATCTTGACAACATATCTAGAAGTCGTACCCAATGATGTGTTGTACAAAAAATCTATTTCTATTTTAATTTATCTATGCAAAAAACTTTGGTATTTGAGAACCATATGTCACTCAAAGTCTTTGATACCCAACTTGGTGGGCAGGATATGGAAACTATTGGTGAAATATGGTATTGTCTGATCCCTTTCCTGATGTACGGTGGTCGATCATGTGTACTGGTCCTCGTAGCTTCCAACAGGGTAATATTGTTCTTTAATGACATCCCTGGAGGAATACCATGTGTGGGAGACTGCAAATATTGTAGATTTCTTGATGTCCCTTTTCTCAGAGTAAGTATCCCACTATCCCTTAACACAGGGGACGACCTTGAGGAGTGAAAAAGTAATATTTTCCCTATTGGAAAAATTGTGGACCGAAAAATACCTTTTGAGTAGATTCAACCATTTATCTTCAACATCTGCATCTATCAACCATTCAAATAATGGAATATAAAAATTTACATGTACCTTGAAGGGGTTTGCATGGCCACTTGATGAAGATGCTTCTCCTACGGGAAGTTGCTGAAGGATTTGTGCAAAGTTGTCCATCATTGTTTTCCTTTGTCGCACGATGGCTTCCTCAAGAAACATTTTAAAAGGATCTCCTTATCCATCATATTTATTTTCATCCCCCATGGGTTGTTTTCGGGTTCGGCGTGACCGATCTTGCAAAGGCTCGACTGGTTCGAGTCCCAACTTCTTCTACCTAGATCTTGTGGTGGACATGAACGAAGAAAAATAAATGAAAAGAAGACCACTCTGATACCAATGATCTTGATTTATGAGAGAAACAAAATGAATAACAAACTAAATATAATAACACATAGATATGGAGAGAAACTACAGATATCCAATGAACAATAACTTCTATTGAATAAATGAAATAGGATGAAACTGTAAAATTGTAGAACTGAACACAAGTTGCTCGAATGGTGGTAGCTATGTCTAAGAAGAGATGTGGATGCTACATGCATATGTTTGAGCATAATGATTACAATGAGGCTCCAGAGTCCTTTTTAACATCACTCATGAATGCCAAAACCCTATACATCCAAAAACATAATCCTAGGAGGTGAAACACCAAAATTTATGTGGGCCCCACTGGGTAACTTGGTACCTCACCTTCCCAGGGTCCTAAAATTTTCATACGACCTTCGCTTTAGGTGCGTGATAGCCCATTGGAAATGTATTTTCAAGAAATACACATTATGCCATGAAACTCTGACACAATCTACAATTTGACTGTGGCATGCCAAAAAAAAAAAATTTAGGGCCCCAAAACGAACTTGGAAGTATAGAAAGTTGTACTGACATGAAAACTTCCAAAATAATCCAATTGGATTAGGTGGGCGGCCACCAGTCTCCACATGGAATATGTGTAGGGATTCATACAATCCCGTATGTGTATAACCCATAATTACAAATAAGTATAGAAGAATGCGTTGAATTAAAAACTGTGAAGAGGAGGCAATTGGAATAGGTGGGTGGCCACCAATATCCACCTGGATCAGGTTACCAGTTGACTTGTCATCAATATCTTCGACTTTGAATTTTCCTGGTTGACTTCCTCGACCTTTGACTTGCTATCGATCCACATCGACCTTCGACCACCAGACGATCTAAATCGGATTAACTTTCACTGCAAAGAAGATAACAACCCAACAATAGTCGTATCATTCATAGTGCCTTCCTATCAATAACCTCCCATTCTTCGTCCTTCATGGTCATCAACGTATTTCCTATTCTACCCAATGGTAGGAATAGATCCTTCTGATATAAATAATCTTTCATTTTCATCTTCCATAGCTGGTAGTTTTAGCTGTTAAATTTATCAACCCTAAACTTTCCATCCTCCACCATTTCTCCCACTCAAACCAGGAACCGTCTTTTCCTGCAAGTTACCTTTGGCTCTGATACCAGTATTTATAAAAATACGATTGCAGAGGAATAAAATAAAACCTATAAGATACACAATCCAATAGAGACACGTATATATGTGGTTCACCCAATGTGGGCTACGTCCACTAGAGAAATTGTCGGGTCCTTCCTTTTTATTAACCAACAAAAATGAAGGGATACAACCTACAACACACCCATTGTAACTTTCTCTTATTTCTCTCACAATCTCCTCTCTCAAAATAAAATATTCTCTATCACCCTCAACCGCAATAAAATTCCCTCATACATAAAAGAGGGTTTCCTTCTAGGGAAAAAATCCCTAACATAACTTCTACAGTCATATCTATGACTTTATAATGAATAGTCTAGATTGAATACAAAATTACAATATTTTACAGGGAAATGTTTCCCCTGATGACAATAGTGGGGGAGAAATCCCCCCCCCCTCCCCCCATTAGGAAATGGGATCCAAACATGGCTAAAACAAACCTCTGAATGAAGAAGATAATCAGGCTCCACAACTAAGATCTCTCCCTCCATATCTATATATCTATACCCCACTTG
>ML777153.1:1010202-1020294 GCA_009831015.1 Picea engelmannii
TACCTCTCTCTCCTCTATCTCTCTCTCTCCATCTCTCCTTACCCCTCCCTCTCTCTCCCCTTTCCTTCTCTCTCTTTTTCTCTCTTTTTATCTATTGCTCACTCATGCTCCTCCTCACTCTCTCTCTCCCTCTCCCCCTCACTCTCTTTACCTATCTCTCCCTCTTATTGCCTCTCTCTACCTCTATCTCCCTCTCTCTTTCTCTCATTGCATCCTTCCCACTCTCTCTCCCTCTCTCTAACTCCTCCCCTCTCTCCCTCCCTCCATTTAGCTTAAGGATGATCCCTACTTCTCCAAGTCCCCTAATGGTGCCAATATTCCCACTAAGAGGTAAAGGATACACTTGGAAGGTCATGTGTGTGGGTTCAAGGTGTTGTTTGTGGTAATGGATGCATGAGTTGAAGGTGTTTTTTATGGCCTTGACCTATGTTTGGGGATGTCAATGCCACTAGGTGGTTTTAAACTATTGATATATGTCCAAGGGTCTTGCAAACAATATGCATGCACTATTTGTTACACCGGCGGGATGGGGGTAGGGGTGGGGGGAAGCCATGCCCTCCTGTATGGGGTTTGGGGAAAATGTTGGGTATGTGTGATATTATTTTCATGATTAGTCCCATGTACTATATACTAATATGAGAGCAAGGGCAGGGGGGCTGGGGGTGGAGCCTCTAAAAAAAAATGAGCATTTTTTTGCATCTATTTTTGGTGGTTTTTGGACACAATTTTTTTTATTTTTGTATTGTTGTAGCACAAGGTATTTCAGCCTGTGATTTTTTTATTCATGGGAGGTAATAGAGGGTCACAAAGGTCACTTCACATGGATTTTGTGTTGATAAGAATGCACATGCATTCTAGGAATGTGTGCACATTCCTAAAGAATATGTGTGCTTCTACTAAGGAAGGTGCATGCATTCCTAAAGAGCGTGTGTGATTCTACTAAGGAATGCACATGCATTCCTGAGTGTGTGCACACTAATCATAGGAACACGTGCACGTTCTTAAAAAATCCTAGTTGGAAAGTTTGCATGGTGGTTTAATGAACACCAAGGCTATATGATTAGGAACACACACATTTATGAGAATGTGCACATTCCTATGTGCATGCATTACTTTGCACCCCATTTCCACTTTTTTGGATGTGTAGTCAGCCACGTAATGTGCAATCAACATCTCCAATGCATTTATTACCCTCAATGTTTGGTACAAAGGGAGTAATAATGCATGAGCATGCAATGGAATTTACAGTTGAACAAGGAAAGTGCATATGAGTGGTTCATGTGGAATTTGTGATGACATGTCATTCCTGTCATGGCCCAATGCATAGTCATGAATCCCAATGTGGTGAGATGTATCCTGATGAGGTACATGGATCCTGAGGAAAATGTCATGGATTCCAATGTATGTAGATATGGCCATAGAAGAGTACATGGATCCCAATGTATCATCATGGATCCAAAGGCAGTGTCATAGATATTGAGGTATGGTACACATATCCCAATGCACAATACCCACTTAAAGTGATGGGTCTAGCCTCTTATCAAGCCATTAATTTGTAGCACCTAGTGACATCTCTTAATATCCAAAAATAACAAATGCGATTAGTTTTAATACTTTCATAAGTCTTAACAAGGTGATGCAGGAGCATCGCCTCCAAAGTCAAAACGCAAGAATGGAGGCAAAGGAACGACATCTCAGCATGACAGAGTTTCAAATCAGAAATTAACTTAGAATTAAATCGAGTTGTTGAGATATTTTTGAAAACAACATTTTTAAATATGTCATGTTTGTAAAGCTGTGAAGGACTGTAAGGGGTTGCATATATTGAGTGTTGAATCTTATCTGGAAATAACTGTTAATTATTTTAATAGGACAAAGTAGGTAACCACTAAGAGTTTGATAGGATAGGTTGCAGACAGGACAACGAGAGCTCGTGGAGCCAGTCCTTAGATAGTTTTCATTGTTGCATTGTAATAAGATAGACAGAGTAGAACGAACGAGATAGAGATTAGAGAGATCAATAGAACATACTAGAGCAAAAGAAATACTATGTAATTTGTTTTTATGAAGGAATAGAACAGACAGAATTGTCCCAAAATCCTTGGACTGTGTTCATTTAATGTGTGATTGAATGAATGTGATATTATGTGTGTATGGTTATTTTAATTTTCATTTATGTATGATTGTTCGAGAGGTTGACTGTGTGAGTTCGTGACAAAACTGGATGAGTTTCAATTGTTTGTCTTCTGACACTTGTATGCAAGGTGTGCATCTCGAACGCAAGTAGTGCGTCGATTGAGTCTCGGATTGACTCTAAGAAGCTCAAAGAGAACAAAGGAAACTTAGACCAGGTGCAAGGTGTGCACAACGTCAAAGACAGACCAAGTGTCGAAGAACCCTAAATAGAGGAACACCAGGTGGGCGAGAAGAATTTATTTTCAATAAATCCTTCGATTAGAGTTATCGAAATCCAGAGAACACAAGGTGTGCATGGGAAATTGAAAATCCCTTTAAGGAAGAAGCTCAGAAGGGATAGCACTTTCACAAGTGTTGATGAGATACAAGAGTCAGACTCGTGGGAGGAGAAAAGGTTCGAAACTTTTGAACACTTAGAAAGTATTCTAAGTCAGAGAGATCAGAAGCTTGGGAGGAGGACCAACAGTGGTCATTGGATCACAGTGCAACAGATCAACAAACGTCTGATCAGAGTAAGGTGCACGAGCCTTAGGGATTTTCACACTCAGGAGAGAGAATTCACCAAGGGTTGACAACTAAGATTTCCAAAGCCTGAAGATTCGGAAACCTGAAGTAGAATCTTAGTCATCCAATCGCAGGAACATATCTGAGCTGTCAGATTGTCCGAGGTAAAGTTCAAGCATCGGATTGCCAGAGTGGATATGATTCATTGGATACCACGAGTCAGGGAGGAGGCAAGCTTGAAACTTTAGATTTCCAAAGCGCAAAGAGTCGAAGGATCACAACAAATATGAACTGTTGAATCTTGGAGGACACGTGTCAACAGGTCGTAAGATCCAGAGGAAGGCAAATTTCAAAGTGTTGAAACACCCAAAGCCTAAAGAGATAAAGAGCTGAGAGTCATCAATCTATAAGTGGACACTTTTCAACAAATCGTGAGATCCAGGTAAAGTTGTTGAGGAGTCTCAGTTGAGAACTGATATTACCGAACCCCAAAGACCTGAAGTGATTCAGAGCCATCAAATCTAGGAGAGATGTGGCATAGATCCATGCACTTTGGGTAAAGTCTCGAAGTAATCCTCGATCGTTAGATCAGGAGGACATGCGGTAGAAATCCACATACTTCGCAGGGAGAGAAAATTTGAGAGTTGAAAAGTCCGAAGCCTGGATACGTGAAGGGATCACAACCATTGATCCGAGGAGGACACACATTAGTGGATTAGAGTCTTTGGATAAAATCCAAAGAAGGAAAGGGTTTAAGTTGAGAGCTCTGGATTCTGGAGTTCCAAAGTGATCAACACCATTGATTTCACGGAACAGGTGTCCATAGATCATCATCTCCAGAGGATTGGAGTATGAAAGAGAGCTGGTTATGAGATTTCAAAACCTCGAAGTCGGGAATTGTGAAGAGATCACATCCATTGATATCGAAGGGACAAATCTGGCCCGTGTATTTGGAAGTCACGGATATGAACTATCAATTCAGGTAGTATCGTCAAGATCGCGATATCGACGATCCCGTAGCATTGCGGAGATAGGAGTTCCACAGAATTTAAAATATTGAGGGCGGGACACAATACAAACCATGGTTTTGTCAAGAGGACACGTGGAGGCAGGAGGAGAATTGTGGGCCCAAAATTAGTTTGACTTCAAACCACTTGTGGCCACGTCCGCAAACATGTGGTCATTGCCCAAGGTCATATCACGAGAGGGCTTATCCGAAAAGGAGCTAACGCTCAACACTTTGAGATTTTGTAGGAAAGAGAAAGGGAAGGTCACGGGTGCCATTTAAACCTTCACCAACAAGTCGAAAGGGATTGTGTGTAGTCACAGAACGAGACCATTGAGGTTTCAGATATTCAGTCGACTCGAGAATCAAAGATCCTTTGACCAAGAGGTCATGTATCCCTACAGAGGAGTAGGGGGGCTGCACCAGGTGGTATCAGAGCCGAGATTGAGTTTGTTTGTATATAGTAGACAAAGGTGAAAGGAGATGAATTGATATCATTTGTGGTATCAAGAAAATTTTATTTATGTTTGTAGGTGACGCAGTGGAATCATGCCACCCAGGAGGTGTAGAGCGAATGTAGAAATGGAAGAAGAAATGAGGCGACTCTGAATGAGACTGGATGCCATGGAAACAACGTAGAGAAGAGCACCAGATGCTGTAGATATCAATGAAGCTGAGAGATAAGAAGAAGAGGTCGAAGAAAATGTAGCAGAGGATGTTGCACAAGATCGCTTAATAAAAGTTGTTTCAAAGATAGGAGCCAGAGAAAGAATAGAGATACTAATGTATGAAGGCAATTTGGAAGTTGAAGAATTGTTAGATTGGGTATGTGCTATGGAAAAATACTTCGATTATGAAGATGTCGAAGAAGACAAGATGGTGACGCATGTAGTGAAAAGACTAAAGGGTCATGCAGCGCTATGGTGGGATGAACTGCAAGCTAAAAGCAGGAGCAATGGCAAGTAGAAAATTAAAAGTTGGGATAGGATGGTAGCTAAGATGAAAGATTTTTTTTTTCAGAAGGACTATCAAATCAATCTGTTCAGGAGATTGTAGAACCTAAGACAAAAGAGCTTATCAGTGAAGGATTACATTGAGGAATTTTATAGATTGAACATCAGGGCTGGACAGAAAGAGAATGAAGATGAAAAAAAAACCAGATACATCAATGGGATGAGATATGAAATACAAGAGGAAATGAACATGATGTTTGTTAGTAAAGCCGAGGATGCTTATCAATAACCTCAAAAGATGAAGAGAAATTGGCCAGGAAACAAAGCCAATGAAACAGAGGAGGAAATTCAAGCAGAGGTAAGGGAACCAGCAAAGAGAAGTTCCAGAATTCGAAGCATGAAGCTGGAAAACATCATAGTCACCTAGAGAAAGGTGCAAGTTCTAAAGAAGGACAACACAAAGGAAGAAGTTCATTTTCTAGAGGATGAGGAAGAGCCAGAGGAGGCGTAGTAAAATGTTATACCTGTGGAAAACAAGGACACAAATATTGGGAATGTCCCGAGAGAAAGAAAGAAGGAGGAGGTGAAGCACATGTTGCTGAAGCATAGAAGCATGTGGAAGCAGAAGCAACAGAAGGAGGAAAGAACCTCATGATGAGGAAAACTATTCTTAAACCAGAGAAGGATGTAGAAGAACCAGTTCAACGAACAAGTATGTTCAGAACTAGTTGCAAGACAAAATATAGAGCTTGTAAGGTGATTATAGACAGTGGGAGCACTTACAATCTAGTATCCACAGAGATGGTAGAAGCTGGAGTTGAAGACAACTGTACATCCAAACCCATACAAGGTATCATAGTTCCAGAGAGGACATCAAGTAATGGTAAGTCAACAATTCCAAGTTGAATTTAAAATAGGAGGTTATAGGGATGAAATATTATGTGATGTAATTCATATGTATGTCTGTCATATTTTATTGGGGAGACCATGGCAATTTGACCGAAAATTTATTCATGATGGGAGAAAGAATACTTATACCCTAGAAAAGAATGGTAGGACACATATGTTATTACCCATAGAAGACAAAGAGAAAAAGAGGTAAGTTGGTTCAAGTATACTTCTCATGAGTGGGAAGGAACTATTGAATGAAGTCAAGAAGGAGAAAGAAATTGAATTTGTTGTAGTGAGGAAGCCTAGAGTTATCCTTACAAATACTTATGTGGAATATTTTCCTAAAGAAATCCAGGAACTGTTAGAAAACTTTGCTGAGATAGTAGTGGATGAGTTACCTCACTCATTTCCACCCATTAGGAGTATAAACCATCATATTGAACTTATTCCAGGAGTTAGTTTACCAAACAAAGTAGCTTATAGGTTGACACCTAGAGAGAATGAGGAAGTCAAAAATCAAGTCCAAGGGTTTTTGGATAAATGTTTAGTCAGGGAAAGCCTAAGCCCATGCATAGTACAAACTATGTTAAGTCCAAAGAAGGATGGAGGATGGAGAATGTGTACAGATTCCCAAGCCATCGATAAGATAACCATTAGGTACATATTTCCTTTATCAAGGATGGATGATTTGATGGACTGTTTGAGTGGAGAAAGCTATTTTTCCAAGATAGAATTGAAGATTGGATATCATCAAATAAGAATGAGAGAGGGAGATGAATGGAAAACAACATTCAAGACAAATGAAGGATTGTTTGAATGGTTGTTCATGCCATTTGGGTTGACAAATGCACCAAGCACATTTATGAGGTTGATGAATGAAGTATTGAAAGACTTCATAGGAAAATTTGTCATAGTATATCTAGATGACATACTAATATTCAGTAAGACAAAGAGAGACCACTTGAGACATCTAACATCAGTGATGGAAAAGTTGGAGTAGGAAAAACTGCTGATAAATCTGAAGAAAAGTTCCTTTATGAAGACATAACTCATATACTTGGGTTTTGTGATCTCTTCAAATGAATTGAAGATGGATCCAGAAAAGGTGAGAGCAATTAGAGAATGGCCATCGCCAAGCACCTTATTCGAGGTAATAAGTTTTCATGGGTTAGAAAGATTTTATAGAAAGTTTATCAGAAATTTCAGTGTTATATGTGCACCCATGCTGGACACTATGAAGAATAAACAAAAGTATTTTAAATGGACAGAGGAAGCTGAAAAAAGTTTCAAAGTGTTGAAGGAGAAGATCAAAGAACAACCAATTCTAGTCTTGACAGATTTTGGAAAAACATTTCAAGTGAGATGTGATGCAAGTGGATTAGCTATTGTTGCAGTCTTGAGTCAGGACAATATGCCAGTTGCTTATTTTAGTGAGAGGCTGAATGATGCCAAGAAGAAGTATTCCACATATGACAAATAATTTTATGCAGTGATTCAAGCTTTGAAGAAGTGGAGACACTATCTAATTCCTAAATAATTTGTCTTGTACAGTGATAACCAAGCTTTGCAGTTTATTACTAGGCAAGAAAAATTGAATCAGAGACATGCAAAATGGGTAGAATTTATGCAAAATTTTACTTTTGTTATTAAACATATTGTTGGAACTGCTAACAAGGTTGCAGATGCTTTGAGTAGGAGGAGTTTGATTGTACAAGAATTCCCAGTGGAGACCTTAGGGTTTGAACACCTCAAGGAGATGTATAGAGAAGATGCAGATTTTAAGGAAGCTTATGAGGCATGCAAGAATCCTTTATTGGGAGACAAAATCCCATGGACTGAATATTTGATCTAGGATGGATTATTATTCAAAGGAATCCAATTATGCATACCAAAATGCTCAATGAGAGATAACTTGTTGAAAGAGAAACACAATGAAGGTTTAGCCAGACATTTTGGTCATGATAAGACATTTGCATAGATGAGAAATTAGTATTATTGGTCGAGCATGAGGGCAGAGGTGAAAAGGTTTGTGAACAAATGCATAATTTGTCAATATGAAAAATGAAGACAACAGAACACTGGTTTGTATCAGCCATTACCAATCCCAGAAAGGCCATGGGATGCAATCAATATGGATTTTGTTTTGGGATTGCATAGAACTCAAAAAGGGAGCGATTCCATATTTGTTGTGGTGGAAGGATTTTCAAAAATGGCACATTTCGTACCATTCCAAAAGACAAACGATGCTACACACATAGCCAATTTGTTTTTCAGAGAAGTAGTGAGACTAAATGGATTTCCGAGGAGCATAGTCTCAGACAGGGACACCAAATTTGCAGGACACTTTTGGAGGACTCTATGGAAGACGCTAGGTATGAACTTGTACTTTAGTTCATCATATCACCCTCAGAAAGATGGATAGACTGAAGCAGTAAACATGAGTCTGAGAAACTTGTTAAGAATTTTAGTCACTGAACAAGTTCGTCAATGGGATCATATTCTGGCACAAGCATAATTCACATTCAACAATTCAGTGAACATGAGCACATGAAAAAGTCCATTTGAAATTGTGTATCATATATAGCCAAGATGGATTATAGAGTTGAGAGATCTGAATCAAGATGATTTCAGAAGTGCCACAATAGAGGATTTTGCAACCGAAATGAAGAAAATCCATGACAGAGTTAGAGAACAACTAGAGAACAACAACCAAAAATACAAGAGCAGAGTTGATCAAAAGAGGAGAGAAGTTCAATTTGAAGTTGGAGATGAAGTTTTAGCGCATTTGAGAAAAGAAAGATTCTGAAGGGGAATGTATAACAAGTTGAAGATGAAGAAGTTAGGACCATGCAGGATTCTCAGAAATTTTGCAGCCAATGCTTACGAAATTGAGCTGCCAGACAATGTTGGGATATCATCGATATTCAATGTTGTAGACTTGTATCCTTACAGGATAGATGAGGCAGGGGAATCAGATGATCAAAAAGAAGTTCAGTGGGAAGAACAATTGCCCATAGTAGAAAAACCTCAGATGGAGAAAATCATTGAACAAAGATGTAATGTCCCCAAGGTCGAGCCCTATTGTAAATCTTGTTTATGAAATGAATTGTAAATATGTTTTATAGGCTGGTGAGCTGAGTTTATATAAGCTATTGGGCTTACGTGATTGTTAGGCCAGAGAGCCTAAGGGTTGAAGGCCAAGAGAGTGATTTTGTACATGTATCAATGCAACACATTAATAAAAATATAAACACCGCCGCGTGCAGGCCGACACGATGAATGAGTGATGGGGGACTAAGATTCCACAGAGTGGGCAAGGGATTAGGGGCTGGAAGGTGGGAAAAGGGGCTAAGTGTTGAGCCTAGGGGCTTAAGTCCTTGGGGAATAATATTTTAATATTATTCCAAAAGACATGTGAATAATATGTTTTTACCCTAAGTTATTTTGGAATGACATGTAACCTCCAAATGGTGGGAGGAGCGCACACTGATGGAAGCATGCAGCTTCACAGGTGACAAGTGTCAACCCAAGCCCATGCAAATAAAAGGGCTGAGATGAGTTGTGGTGGGGGTGCTCCACCATTCGACCCTCGACTGTCTGAGCGTGAACCTGCCCGACCTCTGCAAGAGACCTGGTGCCATTCTGAAAATGGGGGCGAAGTCTGTGTGTTGATTTCGGGGATAGCCTGTGTTGATTTTTGAAAATTTGATGCATCCTCTGTCTGAGTAGATCAAGCCTGTGTGTGGAGTCTCTGTCCCAAATCCATAACCGTGATAAAATCCTGTCATTACTGAGCCTGTTGGAAAGCCCGTGTCTATTTTCCCCATTGGTTGATTGTGGTCACACAGTGCTGGACTACGTGTGGCTTGTTGGCCAGTTTGTACAACAATCTCTCTAGGTGAGAGAGGTGGTTTAAGTTGGAAGAACAGGTTGCTGGGCCGGTGAGCGACTCTCTCCAAGTGAGAGAGTGTGCAGAGGAAGGAGAGAACTCCTGGAAGGAACCTTGTAGCTGCCACAGAGCTCGAAGACTTCTGGTCTGGTCTATTGCTGAGACCCAAGGCAAGGGAGGTTAGTAGTCGAAGGACTGTCTAGGTGACAGAGAAGGTGTATACTTCTGGGGTGGAACAGGCATGTGGGGAAGGAGAGTCTATGGGCAGTGAGTATGAGTGGTTCCTAGGAGATAATTCCTTCCTTATGACTGTGTGTTTCCCTGTAACCTCAGCCTAGCCTAGGATTCCTTGCCTTGGGGGTGGAGCTTAGTCCCAGCTCGGGGGTGACCCATTGCTGAGCTTGATGAGCAGTGTGGTCTAAGCCTGGGAGGTTCGTGGAAAGCCTACACTTGGTTGGTGGAATTACCACCGTTTCAAAGATAAGTACCCAATGATGTTATAATTATGTTTCTGCATGTTTGTGTATTTATAATTATCATTTATTCTACTGTGCATATGAATTAATGTTAAAACCATTGATTATTTATAATAGCAGTAATTCTTATGTTCACTCTGAGTTTAAATGTGTTTCATTTGCTTAAATGCATGTTAT
>ML777153.1:1020412-1056976 GCA_009831015.1 Picea engelmannii
ATAAGCATGAGATTGTTATCCCGCGAAGTAGTGCCTGCCCAACTGTTGTAAAAGGGGGCGTTACAGTATGGTATCAGAGCGTTACAAACTCATAATGAAAAAGTGCTACAGTTTGGTATCAGAGCCAAGGTTTCGACGCTGAGCCTAGATGGGCCAGATAAGTGGTCTTTAGACCAAGAGTTTGAGGAGAAATTGTGTCTGGAGGACCAATTTCAGACCTTTGAGTGCTCCTGAGTGTCAAGGAGATTACTTTATTGTGTTACAAAGCTTAGGAGGTGTAGCGGTGTTATGAACCCGTAGCTAGGGTGGTATAAGGCCACAGGAAGAGAAGACTCCACACTAGAAGTGTTGGATCCTTAGGATCTATTCGGAGGAAAGGAGAACCCTCGTGACCGTCAGATCTGGAAAACGTGCACAGGGTTTAAAAACCTTTGGAGTTTCATAGGAACGTGGAAAATCACGATACATGAAATCCCGAAATTCGTCAAGACCGTCTGTCGGGGGGAAAACACGTGGTTGCTTTTCAACATTTCAGCACCCAGGAAACTCAAGGGAAAGAACCCTTGTGCTTGCAAGTCGTGAAATAACGAAACCTGAAAACCGAAAACTGAGGAGAGGTGAACACCCCCGAAACGCCAAAAATATCTGTGCCGTAGATCGGAGAAAGGCCTAACCATTGGATTTTTCTTGGAATGGATGTGGGCACATGGATGTGTACCACGTGCCAGTGAGTCAAGAAGACAGGCAAGAATGGTGGGACCCGATGACATCACTAAAGGTGACATGGAACCTCCTGAACATGCCATGCCTCACCGTGGTTAAGGGCGACGGCGGTTCTGTGGGCCTGGAGAGTAAAGTAAATCAGAATTTTGGAATTCCAGAGTTGGGGTGACCAGGGGTTGGGAGTCACTGCGTCGTGAAATCCCGGGTATCGAAGACTCGAAACCTGAAGTTTTGAAGTCTCGAAATCTCTACCATAGTTGGCAACAGCTGTGCTATGGGCCTAGGGGAAAAGAGGTTGGAAGTTTGGGATTTGGGAGTCAAAGAGGGAAGAGAGTGCGAGAACCTCCGGGGGGCCAAAACCCTGAAACTTGAAACCCAGAAATCTTGAAGTCCCGAAATTTTCGAAGACAAAGGACCATCGAGGATTTAACTATTGTGTCCTTGTGGACCAAAAACCTGAAACCTGAAAGCAAGTATGAGAGTCTCGTGGACCGAGACCCCAAAACCAGAAGTCCTGAAAGAAATAATGAGAACCTTGTGGACCGAGACCCTGAAACTCGGAGTCCCGAAGTCCCAAAAATTACAGAGCCGAATAGAGCTCAGAAAACTTAGTGGATTCGAAATGTTTTTCCTATGCGCATTGGTTTATGATTATTGTGATTTTATTAAGGGTTTAAGGCCTGACAACCTTCGGTTGAATGAATGTTGTGTGTGCAGAGTTCAATGAGTGTTAGGAAAGCCAAAAATCGATGCCAAGTATGGAATTGGAAGAGGTGCAGATTGCCTCTAAATCAGAGGACGAAAGAGAAGGAAGGGATGTCAACCTGGGAGTCGAAGGGTCGAACTCCAATGGGCATGGAAGAGAATTAGATAAGGAAGGGCACATAATGAAAATCATTGAAGGATTGCAGAGAGATGCCCAGGCTCACCAAGCTGATAGCTCATGAAAGTCAGGGATCGACAGAGTGAATTCAACTTAAAAATGTTGAAGAGCCTGGAAAGAATAGAAAGGAAATTGGAGAAGGGGAGTGACTCAAGCAAGACAGAGAGTCGCAGGACCCCTGAGAGGAAAACAAGATCAAGAAGTGTTAGAATGCCTGAGAGGAGAAGAAGATCAAGGAGTGGTAGCATACATCATCGTCACTCCCTAAAGCATTCCAGTAGGGAGGCACGCAGTAGTTCAAGCCCGTCCCCTACTAGAAAACACCGAAAGTCTGGAGTGGATGAATTGAAGGGGGGGATGAACAAGATCAAGCCTCCAACGTTCGATGGAGAATATAATAAGGAGGAAGATTCCGAAACATGGTTGCTAGGCATGAGGAAATATTTCCAACTATATAATTATTCCCCTCATGCAGAAGGAAGAATTGCGATGTATCAACTAAAGGGAAAAGCATCCATGTGGTGGGATTAGTTTGTGCAGGTGCAACACATTAGGGAGAAAGATATCACTTGGAAGGAGTTCAAGAGATATTTCAAGAAGAAATACCTGACCAAAAGATATTATGACAGAAAGATGAAGGATTTCTTCAAACTCAAGCTGGGTAGCATGATCATCGATGAATACGAACGAAGGTTTTTGGAACTACTGAAGTATGTTTTATTCATCAAAGATGAGGTTGTCAAGATTCAGAGATATCTGAGTGGACTACCACCTTCCATTGGTGACAAGATTCAGTATGATGATACTAAGAGTATGGAAGAAACAATAAGAAGGGATAAATGCTTATATGAATAGCAAAGAGAAAGGCCTACTTTTCGGAAGGCTTGGGATGATCAGAAGAAGTTCAAGAAAGAGCAGAGGCAGAAGGGAAACAAGCCTCCCTTTTTCAGGAACAGTCCTTAGAGACAGCCATCTTTTAGAGAGCCCAGGAAGGCTGAAGTGGGTGAGCAAATCCCAAGACTTCCACCTATGGAGTGTTGGGGTTGTAAAGGGAATCATAGGTACAGAGACTGCCCCCACAGAAAAGATAAAGTGAGAACCATCCACAATGTTCAACAAGCTGAAATAGTGGAGGATATGGGTAGCAAAATGCCAAGGATCTACGCAGGCCTGGACAACAATCAAGAAGAATTTCAATCGCACATGATTGAAGTGGAAGGTGTGATTAACAACCAACCATTTATTATTTTAATGGTTTCAGGGGTTAGCCATAGTTATGTAGATCCTAGGGTGGTGGAAAGTTTGCATTTAACAAAGAAGCAAACATGAAAAGTCTTGGTTAGTGCAGTTGTCTACAGGAACCAAGAGGAAGGTCACTGAATTGATTAAATCTTGTTCAGTAGACATGAAAGGATTGAGCACTAAGGTTAAATTGAATGTTCTACCTTTAGGCTCTTATGACTGCTTAATTGGAATGGACTGGTTGGACCAGCACCATGCCCTCTTGGACTATCATAACAAGAGGTTTACATGCCTGGATGAAGAGGGAAATCGGAAAACAATCCAAGGGATTCCTAGAGCTGTGGTTGTTAGAGAAATCTCAGCCATGCAGCTGAAGAAGTGCTACAGTAAAGGTTGTCAATTATTTGCAGCCCATGTGGAGGAAGCATCTAGAGATGAAGTCTCAAAGATTGGAGACCATGAGGTACTCACAGAGTTCAAGGACGTATTTCAGGAGGTACCTAGACTACCTTCGAAGAGAGACATTGATTTTTCTATAAATTTGATGCCTGGGGCAGCTCCAGTTTCGAAAGCTCCTTATAGAATGAGTACGCCAGAGCTGAAAGAGTTGCAATTACAGATTGAAGAGATTCTAAAGAAGGGGTACATTCACCCCAGCATGTCACCTTGGGGTGCCTTGGTCCTATTCATGAAGAAGAAGAAAAGGACGTTGAGGCTGTGCATTGATTTTCGACAGTTGAACAAGGTAACTGTCAAGAACAAGTATCCTCTGCCAATGATCGATGATATTTTCGATCAGCTGAAGGGTGCGAAAATATTTTTGAAGATAGATCTCAGATCAGGATATCACCAGGTAAGAATAAAGGATGAGAACATCAACAAGACCGCATTTAGAACAAGGTACGGTCATTACGAGTTCACAGTGGTGCCGTTTGGATTGTCAAACTCACCTGTTGTTTTTATGTGCTTGATGAATGGTGTATTTAGGGACTATTTAGACAAGTTTGTCATAGTTTTCCTGGATGAAATTTTGGTGTATTCCAAGTCAGAGGAAGAGCATGAGCAACACCTGAGGATGGTGCTGCAAGTGTTGAGAGAACACCAACTATATGCCAAGTTGAGAAAGTGCTCTTTTTATCAAAGACAAATCCATTACTCGGGGCATATTATTTCAGAAGAAGGGATTGATGTGGATCCTGAGAAAGTTGAGGCCATCCATGAATGGTCAGCACCAAGGAATGTGGAAAAAGTTAGATCCTTTATGGGTCTGGCAGGCTATTACAGAAGGTTTGTAGCAAGGTTCTCAAAGATTGCTTACCCTATCACCTGCTTGCAAAGGAAGGAGAAAATGTTTCAGTGGATGGAAGAGTGTGAGAACAATTACCAGTGATTGAAGTAGTTGTTAACCAATGCTCCAATCCTGATAATTGCAGATCCAATTATGGATTTCATGGTGTGCAGAGATGCGTGTAAGGAAGGGTTGGGAGGAGTTCTCAGCCAAGATGGATTTGTAATCTGTTATGAGTCCAGGAAGCTGAAAGAGCATGAAAAGAATTATGCCACTCATGATTTGGAGCTGGCAGTAATCATCCACGCTCTGAGGAAATGGAGACATTACCTCATGGGAAGAATATTTGAATTGAGAACATACCACTACGGTTCTAAATATTTGTTTGATCAGCCGAATTTAAACGCTAGGCAACGTAGATGGATGGAGTTTCTGTGTGAATACGACTTTGATATCAAGCATATCAAGGGGAAGGAAAACAAGGTGGTTGATGCACTCAGCAGAAAAGTGCATGACTTACATGCTACAGCCATTAGCATGTACATGATTGATATTAAAGATAAAATTTTGGAAGCTGCAAATGCAGATTTGCAGTACAGAGATTTGGTAGCAAAGCTACAACAGAGTGAAAGGCCACAGAAAAGGGAAAGTTACACCTTGTAAGCTGATGGATTACTTCTGTATAAAGACAGAGTGTATATACCCAATGTCCAGGAATTGAAACTTGCGATTCTAAAAGAAATTCATAACGTGACTTATGTTGGACACCCTGGATATCAAAAGACTGTGGCAGCAGTCAAAAGCCATTAATTTTGGCCGGGTGTGCAAAGAGAGATTGCTGAATACATCACCAGATGTATGGAGTTCCAGAAAGTTAAGGGTGAGCATAGGCACCCAGTAGGGTTGCTGCAGAATTTACCCATTCCTGAGTGGAAGTGGGAAGTGGTGACGATGCATTTTATTACAGGATTGTCCAAAACGAGCAAGAAGCATGATTTGATCATGGTGGTGGTGGACAAGCTTACAAAAGCTGCCCATTTTATTCCACTGAAAACCACTCACAAGGCAGAAGATGTTGCTGATATCTTCTTAAAAGAAGTGGCACGCTTGCATGGAATTCCTAAGACGATTGTATCTGATAGGGACCCGAAATTCACCTCGAATTTCTAGAAAGGATTGTTCATAGGATTCAGAATGAATCTGAATTTTAGTACATCATATCATCCCGAGTCTGATGGACAGACAGAGAGGGTGAATAGAGTAATAGAGGACATGCTGAGAATGTATGTGATGGACAAACCATCAAGGTGGGAAGACTAACTGCATTTGGTAGAATTCGCCTACAATAATGGGTATCATGCATCGTTGAAGATGAGCCCATTTGAAGCACTTTATGGAAGAAGGTGCAACACTCCAGTGAGATGGGATAATCCAGCTAACATAGCAGTAGTTGGGCCAGAGTTGCTCAAAGAGATGGAAGACCAAATGATAAAAATTAAACAAAATTTAAAAGTTGCCCAGGACAGGCAGAAAAGTTATGCTGATAATAATAGAACCCACATAGAATTCAAAGTGGGTGATCATGTTTTCCTGAAAGTGAAAACTAACAGGAGTTCCCTGAAGCTTGGGAAGTTGCTCCAAGTTGGCAGCAAGATTTTGTGGGCCGTTTGAAATTCTGGAAAGGATTGGGCCAGTTGCGTACATGCTTGCATTACTTGCATCTATGACTGTACATAATGTGTTTCATGTTTCACTGATTAAGAAATATATACCTGATGCTAATCATGTTATCGATTGGAATGTGATTCAGGTGGAACCAGAAGGTGTCCTGTAAGTGCATTCTGTGCGCATATTGGACAGGAAAAGCAAATAGCTCTGGAATCAAGCCATAGATCTTGTAAAGGTCCAGTGGACCTGGTATTGTCCCGAGGATGCGACATGGGAGCATGAAGATGTTATGCGGGCAGAGTATCAACATCTTTTTGAAATTTTTGAAAAGCTTGCAGATGGAGTGTGAAGTTGCACTGAGGACAGTGCAGAAATAAGGGGAGGGGGATTGTAATGTCCCCAAGGTCGAGCCCTATTGTAAATCTTGTTTATGAAATGAATTGTAAATATGTTTTATAGGATGTTGAGCCAAGTTTATATAAACTAGTGGGCTTATGTGATTGTTAGGCCGGAGAGCCTAAGGGTTGAAGGCCAAGAGCCTGATTTTGTACATGTATCAATGAAACACATTAATAAAAATATAAACACCGTCGCGTGCAAGCCAACGTGATGAATGAGTGATGGGGGACTAAGCTTCCATAGAGTGGGCAAGGGATTAGGGGTTGGAAGGTGGGAAAAGGGGCTAAGTGCTGAGCCTAGGGGCTTAAGTCCTTGGGGAATAATATTTTAATATTATTCCAAAAGACATGTGAATAATATGTTTTTACCCTAAGTTCTTTTGGAATGACATGTAACTTCCAAATGGTGGGAGGAGCACACACTGATGGAAGCATGCAGCTTCACGGGTGACAAGTGTCAACCCAAGCCCATGCAAATAAAAGGGCTAAGATGAGCTGTGGTGGGGGTTCCTCCACCATTAGACCCTCGACTGCCTGAGCGTGAACCCGTCCGACCTCTGCAAGAGACCTAGTGCCATTCTAAAAATGGAGGCAAAGTCTGTGTGTTGATTTCGGGGATAGCCTGTGTTGATTTCTGAAAAGCCGATGCATCCTCTGTCTAAGCAGATCGAGCATGTGTGTGGAGTCTCTGTCCCAAAGCCATAATCGTGAGACCATCCTGTCATTGCTGAGCCTGTTGGAAAGACCGTGTCTATTTTCCCCATTGGCTGACTGTGGTCATGCAATGCTGGACTACATGTGGCTTGTTGGCCAGTTTGTACAACACTCTCTCCAGGTGAGAGAGGTGGTTGAAGTTGGAAGAACAGGTTGTTGGGCTTGTGAGCGACTCTCTCTAGGTGAGAGAGTGCATAGAGGAAGGAGAGAACTCTTGGAAGGAACCCTGTAGCTGCCACAGAGCTCAGAGACTTCTGGTCTGCTCTGTTGCTGAAACCCAAGGCAAGGGATGTTAGAAGCCGAAGGATTGTCTAGGTGACAGAGAAGGTGTATACTCCTGGGGTGGAACAGGCATGTGGGGAAGGAGAGCCTGTGGGCAGTGAGTATGAGTGGTTCCTGGGAGAGAATTCCTTCCTTGTGACTGTGTGTTTCCTTGTAACCTCATCCTAGCCTAGGATTCCTTACCTTGGGGGTGGAGCTTGGTCCCAGCTCGGGGGTGACCCACTGCTGAGCTTGACGAGCAGTGTGGTCTAAGGCTGGGAGGTTCGTGGAAGGCCTGCACCTGGTTGGTGGAATTACCACCGTTTCAAAGATAAGTACCAGATGATGTTATAATTATGTTTCTGCATGTCTGTGTATTTATATATATCATGTGTTCTGTTGTGCATATGAATTAATGTTAAAACCATTGATTATTTATAATCGCAGTAATTCTTATGCTCACTTTGAGTTTAAATGTGTTTCATTTGCTTATATATATATATATATATAAGCATGAGATTGTTATTACGTGAAGTAGCGCTTGCCCGACTGTTGGAAAAGGGGGCGTTACAGTATGGTATCATAGCGTTACAAGCTCAGAATGAAAGAGTTCTACAAAAGAGATGGAAACAAGACCAGGAGGAATACATATCTTGAGTATTTAGTGAAGTGGAAAGATCATCTAATGGAAGATGCAAGTTGGGTCACATAACCTGATATTTTGAAGCATGCAGAGACACTGCAAGAGCTCATGGACATGAGTCCATGAAAATTTTAACCAGAAGAGTATGATGCAACAACATTGCCTCCAAAGTCAAAACACAAGCATGGAGGCAAAGGAATGACATCTCAACATGACAGAGTTTCAAATCAGAAATTAACTTAGAATTAAAATGAAGTTGTTGAGATATATTTGAAAGAAACATTTTTAAATATGCCATGTTTGTAAAGCCGTGAAGGACTGTAAGAGGTTGAAGATATTGAGTGTTGACTCTTATCTGGAAATAACTGTTAGTTATTGTAATAGGACAAAGTAGGTAACCTCTAAGAGTTTGATAGGATAGGTTGCAAATAGGATGACGAGAGCTCGTGGAGCCAGTCCTTAGATAGTGTTTATTGTTGGATTGTAATAAGATAGAAAGAGTAGAAAGAACAAGATTGAGATCAGAGAGATCAGTAGAATAGAGTAGGGTAGAATAAATACTATGTAATTTGTTTTTATGAAGGAATAGAACAGACATAATTGTCCCAAAATCCTTGGACTGTGTTCATTTAACGTGTGATTGAATGAATGTGATATTTTGTGTGTATGGTTATTTTAATTTTCGTTTATGTATGATTGTTCGAGAGGTTGACTGTGTGAGTTCGTGATGAAAATGGACGAGTTTCAATTGTTTCTCTTCTGACACTTGTATGGAAGGTGTGCATCTCGAAAGCAAGGAGTGCGTCGATTGAGTCTCGGATTGACTCAGAGAAGCTCAAAGAGAACAAAGGAAAATTAGACCAGGTGCAAGGTGTGCACAACGTAAAAGAGAGACCATGCGTCAAAGAACCCGAAATAGAGGAATGCCAGGTGGGCGAGAATAATTTATTTTCAAGAAATCCTTTGATCTGAGTTATCGAAATCCTGAGAACGCAAGGTGTGCATGGGAAATCAAAAATCCCTTTAAGGATGAAGCTCACAAGGGATAGCACTTTCAAAAGTGTTGACAAGATCCAAGAGTCGGACTCGCAGGAGGAGCAAAGGTTTGAAACTTTTGAACACTTAGAAAATATTCTAAGTCAGAGAGATCAGAAACCCAGGAGGAGGAGTGATAGTGGATCAACAACCATCTGATCATAGTAAGGTGCATGAGCATTAATGCTTCGCACACTTAGGAGAGAGAATTAACCAAGGGTTGAGAACTGATATTTTCAAAGCCCGAAGAGCCAGAAACCCGCAGTAGAATCTCAGTCTTCTGGTCGCAGGAATAGATCTGAGCCGTCATATTTTCTGGGGTAAACTTCAAGCGTCGGATCGCAAGAGTGGATCTGAGCCGTCAAATATCGTGAGTTCGGGAGGAGGAAAGTTTGAAACTTGATATTTCTGAAGCATGGAGAGCTGAAGGGCCAGAGCGAATATGGACCGTTTGATCCAGGAGGACAAGTGTCGATAGGTCGGAAGATCTAGAGGAAGGAAAAGGTCGAAGTGTTGAAACACCTGAAGCTCGAAGAGTCGAAGAGCCAAGAGTCATTTATCTATAAGTGGACACTTGTCAACATATCGCGAGCTCTAGGTAAAGTTGTTGAGGATTTTCAATTGAGAACTGAGATTACCGAACCTCGAAGACCTGAAGTGATTCAGAGACGTCAGATCTAGGAGAGACATGGCATAGATCCATGCACTCCAGGTAAGGTCTCGAAGTAATCTTCGATCATTAGATCAGGAGGACATGCAGCAGAAATACGCATACTTCACAGGGAGAGAAAAATTGAGAGTTGAAAAGTCTGAAGTTCAGATACGCGAAGGGATTGCAGTTGTTGATCCGAGGAGGACACACGTCAGTGGATTAGAGTCTTTAGATAAAATCCAAAGAAGGAAAGGGTTGAAGTTGAGAACTCAGGAGTTCGGAGTTCCGAAGTGATCAACACCATTGATTTCACGGGACAGGTTTCTGTAGATTGTCAGCTTCGGAGGATTGGAGTATGAAAGAGAGATGGGTTTGAGAGTTCAAAACCCCGAAGTCTATAATTGCGAAGAGATCACATCCGTTGATATTAACCCTTATACCCACTTGAAATCTTGGGCAACCCATCTTTCCTAAGTACCTAGGTGAAAGATAGGCAATAATGAGTAATAATGATGAAAGGGGAAATGGGAATGAGTTCATGTGATTACCCTCAAAGTCTTAGACATGTATAGGTATTATTATTCATTTATTTATTCATCTATCTTCATTTGGTTAGGATTCTTGTTTATAACAACCTTCTATAGAAGGCTTAGGATTGTTTCAACATCCTCGACATTGTTTCTTACTACCCCTTTAAGCCTTTTTCTTTAAAATTCCATTTTATCAAACAAGTCTCTTTTATTTAGATATTCATAGAAAAACTAGCGATTGGGGGCATTGGCCTCATAGAAAGGTGCATTGATCAAGTTTAACATTTCGCTTTTAACTTTGTCTCTTCACCTCTTAGTCGTAGTGGTTTTATTGATTCCAACATTAATTTTGACCATTTCTTTTGACGTTTGAGAAGTCATACATGACCAAGATGTGAATTTTTATGTGGATGGAGCAAATGATATTGGGAAGGTGGAAAATGGTTAATATGGTTGGGATATGGATAATGCTATCTATACTAGTCACCCAGTGGTACAAGTTAACTCAATAAATGACACACTTCTAACATAAAAAATGCTCCTCAAGGTACTACAAGGCAAGAAATAAAACCATGTAAAATTATGAAATGATAATAAACAATTGTTAGGTGTTAACCACTTTACGACAAGATAAGAAGCTATATTATCATGTCCAAACATGTATTGACACATGGAATGTCAAATGAAGCAACTGAGAACTATACAACAATGTGTATATCATCAAAGGAATAGGGATGAAAGTGAGCTACACCATAGTTGAGCTAGCACAATCATGAATCTAGTGGAGATAAAGAGGAAGTTTATCTTAATATGGCGAAGATGAATATAACACTTAATGTAATTAGCAACATGACACCCTTGCTAGGGTATCCAAAAATTTATCACCCCTAAGAAGGTAACAATACTAAAACTTAATGAAAAATGTTTCCCACTTCTATTTATAACTAAAAATTAATTTTAAACATAAGTTATAATAACAATATATTGTTTTTTCATATTTTAAATTATTATATATATCTTTAAATAATTTACTATTTAGTAAAGAAATTAATATAAAGAAAACAAAACAAAATATTTATTATTTTCTATTATAATTTAAATTTCAAATAATTTGTCCAACATATATTAAGTGTGTTCGAGAAGAAAAAAAAGTTATAAATTACCATATATATTGACTCCCCTTTAATTAAAAGAACCTAAATTATTCATATGATCGCACAACCTTTATTCATAACATAATGAAAAATAAAGATTCTCATATAACCTTTATAGGCACAACTCGTATATTATCTTCCATATAAAGATTCGACATAAATCTACATAGGATCTCCTTTATTAACTATATGTAACCAATTCACATGGTGACAGCCTCTCAAGTCTATGCAAGGCTCATTTTAGTGTTGATAGCAGCAGATTGACTCTATCATTTGTATGTACACGCCTTGAGCTTTTTGTTTCATGCTCTTTGTGTTTTTTTTTTTAATGACCGCAGAAAGAATCTCCTTTGGAGATTGGAAATACATGGAAACATGTATCTATAAAATGTAATCTTTTATTTTTGTGCAAATAAAAATTTACAATTTTTTCTTTGGATTAAAAATAATTTAATGATAAAATAAAAAAATAAAAATTAATATTTTTAGATTAAAAATAATTTAATAATAAAATAACAAAATAAAAATTTAAATTTTTTCTTTAATTAAAAAATAACTTAATAATAAAATAACAAAATAAGATATAAAATATTTTATATTAATTTTTTAAATATATAATATTTCAAATAATAACATAATATAATACGTTTTGAATTACAACTTAAAAAAATAATCATATAACAAAATATTTCATTTCCTACTCCACCTTTCTAAAAAAGATGAATATATATTTATACCTAAATATTCTTAAAATATATATATATATATATATATATATATATATATATATATATATATATATATATATATATATAAAATGATGTTTCACAATCAAAATCAAACACTACATATTAAAAAAAACTCTATATACTTGGTTTCATCTACAACTATGATCCCCAATCTATATAATTGAGGATATAAATCCATTATAGAATTGAGGATATAAATCCATTCTTTCATTTATGTTATCATCACTTATTATTTAAGTACTTGAAGAATTCTTTACAAAACAACAATTTTTCTCTAAATAATCACCATAATTTGAATAAACCAATGTTTAACCTTTAGCCTAGTATGCACAATAAGTTGTTTACATGGGGTTCTATTCTATTACGATGGGATACATGTTTTCTCCATATAATAAGGGATTTTTTCCATTCCATGTTTCGAGCTATTTTCCCTTCTTAACTTATATTAGAAGGTAATATTGCTTTATTTTTTTTAAACCACGAAGTAAGGAGCAATCATTAGTACCATTTGTGTGTAATAAAATCCATTCACAATACATTGAAGAGTGTATTGTGCAAGTTGTGATGATTTTCAATAATATTTTCTTTAAAATTATGATTAAGTTTTTATTCATGGACTTTACAACACCATTTTTGATCCAAGTGGATATCAGTGGCCATCCACCTATTACATTGGTTCAAATTGCAGTTTTCATCTTGGCATTGTTTTTATAGTTTTTCGGGTCTCCAACTTCTTAGGTCGTTTTGAGGCCCTAAATGTACTCCTCATATAGACCTTTCCAATGAGGTATCAAGTGCCCTAAATGAAGATCGTATGCAAAAGTTACACCTTAGGGAAGTTGGCATATCAACTACCCCCATCGGGGCCCACAAACCTTTTGGCATTTCATCTTCCAGGATTAGGGTTTTGGATGTTTAGGGTTTTCTCATTTATGTTTTATGTTGAAAAAATTCCTTTGGGGCCACATTATAATCATCTTCTTGTGAATGGGCATAGTCGAGTGTTACGAGGGAAAAACTCTCTATGGCCAAGGGTAAACCACAACAGACAGGTATGACTGCAGAAATCAACTCAATTCCATTGTATGCTATATAAACTAATGTGCAAGATAAGAAAGAGGCCTACCTCGATCCAACGTTCGATGATGTTCCACCGTTGAGCACTTTGACCCAAAGCTTTATACCTACAATAAGTTCTTAACAAACAAGCATATCAACTATATAGTGATAATATAAGGGGGTTAGCACATCAGATAGCATAATCCATTAATAAACATTGCAAACATGCCCATGGATAATAATCATATATTGGCATGATACCAATAGGACGGGAAATGAGTATTTCTATTAATAATTTATCATCAGAAGTGTCAACATTACAGACTTCCGTGTTGGCACGGTTTGAAACCAAGGAACCAAGTTCCTTCCAACTAGATCTCCACCACTTCAATCCTCCACCAAAGGAAAGCTCAAAGGAGAGAGATAATGAGGTTCTCTCAACAATAGGGAAAGAGCTTGGTGGTTGAACACTGTGTTCAGACTTGAGGGTCAAAGGGATGCAGACTCAATATGAAGTAATTTCTCCAGAGTAACTTTGCTATCAAAGTTGAATGCTTTCTCCTTTTTTCCATAGCTCGGAATTGTGCTCTTATAGCCTTCAAAATGCCACTGAAGGGCTGAGTCAGAACATTTCTAGTATATGGAAGGCCAAGGATTAGAGATCTCCTATCGTGACATGGAAACCTGACTCCATTTTGTATTTTCTGGCACAAATCCTGATGTACATGGGTTGTAGTGGAGCAGCCTGCATATATGCTTGTTGTATAGCTGATAGGGCGCGTATATGTGGAAAAATATGTATTTTTAGCTCTAGATTCATAAAAAAGGGATGATAAGTCTACATAGGGAAATGGAAAAAGGCCCTCTCTGCAAGATAACAATGGTGAGGAAAATATTGCTATAACAGATGCCCCCTAATGTGTGAGATCAGAGGAGTATCTGCGATGGCCGAAATACATTATAAATAACCCATGAGTGGAGTGGTAGAGAACCAGCTGGATGAACTTGATTGCTCATTACATTTTGTACTGGCTGTGCATACATGGCTGCCAAGAATACAATGCAGATCCATGTGGAAAATATACTAACCAAGTGTCTGTGGCCATGAATAGGAAAATACAAATGTGGTTATATGCCAAAAGATGTCATAGTCACGAACAAGGCCTAGTGAAACCACTCTCAAAACCAATTTAAATATATTTGTATATCATGGAGTACAATCTGATCTCCCATGATCGCTAAAGTCGAACAGGTGTTGGTCCAATGAAAGGGAAGAAACAACTCAGGAAAGATGCAGCTACATAATGATGTCTTCAAGTCTTCTACACTATCCTCCAAGGGTGCAAGTCTACATCATGTGAATAAAGGAGTTGAGGTTGAACAAAAGGAGACATCATTTGATTACCAGTCAATGAGGTATACCATTAACAAACGCGAGACAACCTACCAATAATGAAAGTAAGTATCAAGGCACTGAGTACATTTCTACAAGTGTGAATAAAGGAGTTGATGTCAAACACTTGAGAAATCCATTGATAAGGAAACATTGATGTATTCCCATCTGTCAATGGCGAGAGAGCCTTCCACTAATGACTGCAAACCTCAAGGTACTCATAAAACTGTAGGTCCCATATCCAGAATAAATGAGATGAAGTCGATGGAAAGAGACCCACTGAAAGGAGAGCATTAAGGCATCTCTCATCCGTCAGCATGAGGAACAAAGAAGGAGCTTCATGATTTGGTGGAGATCGGATGAAGAACATGTTCACGAACCAATGACCCTGTGTGTCTTTCGCGTGTACCAAATGCAAGCGGTATACGAAAAAGACCCTCTGAATAACATCCAATGATGAAAAACTGCTGACAAAGGCGGGGAAACCACCAATAAGGCTAATGGCATCCAAGACACTGCACGAATCCCAAAGTGTGAATAGATATCTTGTCGTTGAAGACAAGGGAAACCACCCAGTCAATGACCAATGATGAAATGTCAGTTGTTAGGTTCAAGGTGACCTACCGATGATGCAAGTAGGGCCAGGGTGCAAGATAAGACTATAGTATCATGTGATTCTGAGACAAACTGAGGGTATGGATGACATGCAAAGTCAAGGTTTCTGAAGAGTGGCCGATGCAGGTTGTTAGAATTCCTTTGAACAAGAGCATAAGACATATGGTGGACTCTGGGAGCATAGACTCAATGATGTGACTATTAGATGCAGGAGGCATCAATAACATTCTCTATAGGGATTGGAAGAGTAACCAGTTGGTAGAGAAAACTCTGTAACGAGATCAACTTCCTAAGGCCATGCTAAACCCAAAATTATGATAACACAAGGACTCAATAATTTTGTGCTTTGTTCAAAGGCGACATGACTGCTGCCAATTATAATATAGTACTCCCTTCCTGCCCGTATGTTTTTGTTTTTTCATAACAAATGAATGCTATGATACAGAGGAGGAAACGAGTGTCGCAAGTAAGAAAAACTAGTTCCAACAGTGGAACATACCTATGCTTAATGCAAGGAAATGCATGCGGGAGATGGACACTCGGGGTGATGTTTCCTCCAGGGTATAGGGTGTCAAATTGGGAAGGATATAAACAAGGCTCTTCTTGGTTGAGGATGCAAAATTGCTTAGGGAACGATTTATAACGCAAAGAGAGAACCGGATAAAGGCTCAATACTGCAAGCGAGGGCATGAGATGCAATCACAACTTAACGCCAAAAATAATCCTTTTTATGTCTTTTAGTCTACTTGGTGTGAAAAAGAGGTAAACTTGTGCCAAATAGACATCTTTTCAAATCCAATTTACAAGTGTGAAAAATACAAGTTCACTCAGAAATATTTTCTATTTTTTATAACGAGTTAGAAAAGAGCTTAACTAAGACTCATGACTTTTCAAATCCAGTTTAATGAGTGTGAAAAGGACAAATCACTCGACAATCTTTTCGGTTTTTAGATGAGTTAGAAAATATCTTAACTAAGACTCATTTTGTTGTTCTAATCAACATGTAAAGGGGGAGGCCAAGGTTCTCGTCCCAGTCTTATGTGGAAATTCAGTATCTTATGAATAACTGACAAAATCTTGGGGAAACCCAAAGCTCTCCAGGTTGATGAGGAGAAAGTGCCAACAGAGTGTATAGTCTCTGTGACGGTTCGAAAAATGTCTCTTGCTGGAAAATACATATGTGGGGGTATGGGATGCCCCATCAGGTCGTCCCAATCGTAGGGAACTTTGTCAGGACTTGGAGGGAGATAATTTGGGGGAATAATGAATCTCTCTTGTTCAGAAGGAGTAGGATTAGGAATGTTGATGACATGATTGAAGGGCACATCACTTTATTCAAGTAGAGCGGGGTTGACCAAATATTACACTGGTGTGGCCATCCCTTCAATTATAGGTAGAAGAGGATGCATAGTAACTGGGGCAAGAGACGTTTCACCTTAGAAAAAGGAGGTGAGGTCCAGGGGGGATTGCAGTGGTGGGACCACCAAGGTGATCAAAGGAGAAGTAGTGTGATGAGAAACCCGGGATGTCTCGGAATCTGAAGGGCTCCTGGGTGAGCCCCACACTTCTAGTATCTCGACATTAACCGAACACAAATGAGTAAGGTGACTTCCTTCACAAGTCTTGCAAAGAAATTTAGGCTTACGTCTGAGACTTCTAGGCTTCTCGATGTAACTAGAAGGGGAAAGAGAGTCATCTCCCGAACGATCAATAGAGGATGGAGACGTGACATGACTATGATTCAGAGTGAAAAGGATGGTGCCCCCAACATAATTAGCAGAGGTTGGGTGCGAGTTGTCGACATAATTTGTAGAAAATGTTGACCCATCTCCGACATGACTGGTAGAGGTTGGCGATGGAGCACCAGTGTGACTGAAAGTGACTGGGCTAGTGATAGATGGTGGCATTTGATTCCAAGGTCCAAGGAATGATTGATTATGAAATAGTGCAGGCCAGAAAGGATCCTGGTGTGTTCCCTGTCCCTGCCCAAAAGGGTGGTAACTTGCACTAAAATGGTCTGAAGAGGTTTGGACGAGCATCATCAATGAGGTCTGTGAAGGGACCAAGGTTGGACAAGAATTATTGTAGTGATGATATATGTTTCCTCCTTGTGAAGGGGTCCCATAAAGAGGGTAGCCTGAACCGTAAAATTGGTTTTCTCAGTATGAAATACCCGGAGGCATCTAAGGGCCTGTCATGGGAAAAATGTTTGAAGGAACCGACATGGTGGGTGACAGATGCGTGGGAGGTGCATAATAAGTGGGAAAGGAACCCATCTGAGAAATGTCTCCTAGAAGAGCATAGCTAGCATTGGATTAAAAAGGGGGAAGGTTCCAACCTTCTGTGGGGACACGAATCATATCAAACGAAGAAGTAGGCATCGAAACTATGATGCCCCCGGATCCCATGCTAGGATTCATATATGTGGACCAGGGAGAGGATTGCATGGGTGAAGTCATATCAACATAAAAATTATTAGAGACCCAAGGCGCGGACTGAGTTTTGTAGTTTTGCATACCATTGTAAAAGGCGGAAGGATCCGTTCCCATGAAATGAGTAGGCATCATGGGGTGGGTAGTAGTGAATGAGGGGGCAAAAGAAACTCCACTATCCATGATGGTGGAACCCAACAAAGACTCCTAAGGCCAACTAGTAGTCAAAGAGCATACCAAAAGTAAAACGATCAATATGCATGTAAACGGGCTGAAGTGGCTGAGTGCACCCCCTCACTGAAGAAGGTATGTATCGTCCAAGAGGGACCTAAGACTCCCTGATAAAGTTTGGAGGTAACAAAATCAATTATAGGGGCCCTCATGGGCTTAAAAACAAGTTGGTTAGATCCCCCCAGAGAGGTAATCCTCCATAAAGGTTGTGTGTTGTCCAACCCCTATCTAACCCAGGGTACAAGTAGAATAACCCCTGCAAGTAACCTATGAGATACATAAGTCAAGAAACTAATAAACCATTGTATAACCAATGCAGAGGCGAGCAATCATAAGTCTAGATCACCGTATGGGTAGGGTATCAAAGCTCGAAACCTTGAAAGCACCACCTCTCACAGAGGTATGGATACTAGCAAGATCCCCAAATATGAATAAATCCACAGAAATATCTCTGACACTAGGTGAGTATCGAGGGGTTATCCCTTCAACTAACTTCACGCGACCTCGTGATTAACTTCGGTGTGAGTGGAGCCTCCTGATCTTACCAATTATATAATGGACTTCTAAATTCCCTGTCTCAGACACATATGTTGATTTAATTGCCTTGGAGAAGTTTACTCACAAAATCCTATTCCAAGGCACTAAATCCTAGACTAGTTTTTGCACCCTAAAAATAAAATTGTGACTAATCAATTTTATTTTAAAGCGTAAATTTTATTGGCCATGATTACTCAAAAGGGTATGGAAGCGAAATTCATGATGTTATGACTCTGCAAGAAGATACATATGAATATAATGAAAAGTCTATCTTTAACTTTTCAATAAATGATATGCTAATAAAAACAGTGCAATTTTCAATTTCAACTCTGCAATTCGGAAGTAAAATGCAATCTTTTGCTAAATTTACTAAGCTAATGATAAAGGTTCAAAGACAAAAATGTTAACCAATGAAAAATGCCTATTTTTTTTTTGTATTTTCAATATATTAAATAGAAAATGCATGGACTGAGAAGTAGCCTAATAAAAATTCTACTATGTATAAATGAAATAATTCAAGCAGAATACCAAGCAACCAAGCAAATAGCCCAGGGTTCAAGGACAAACCAAAAATGAAAAAATAATGAGAAAGACTACGACCATAAATTCAACTCCCAATAGGCTTCCTGTCAACCCAGAGAAGCACAACAAGCACTACAGAAACCTAAGAAGGCTCAACAATCATCAAATCCCACCCAGGAGTCACTAAACCAAGAAAACAAGAAAGGGAAAGTGGTATACGCGACTCTTTAGGAGAATGGTGCGTATATACACAGCTTGCAGAGAGGCAAAACACATGTGTACGTGACTGTCAACGAAAAAGGAGCGTACATGTGTTAAAACAAGGCCAGGCAAGGGCAAAAAGGATGAAAACTTAGACTCAGAGTGAACAGAATCTGTCAAGCAGTGATATGACAAGAAACATAAAGGAAAAAGAGAAATGCAAGAAGAAAAAATACTTCAACCCTTAGAAGGAATATCTCTCCCCAGTGAAGTCGCAATTTCTGTTATGAGGGAAAAACTCTCTATGAACAAGGGTAAACCACAACAGACAGGTATGAGTACAGAAATCAACTCAATTCCATTGTATGGTATATAAACTAATGTGCAAGATAAGAAAGAGGCCTACCTCGATCCAATGTTCAATGATGTTCCACCATTGAGCACTTCGACCCAAAGCTTTATACCTACAACAAGTTCTTAAAAAATAAGTAGAGCAAGTATATAGTGATAATATAAAGGGGTTAGCACATCAGATAGCATAATCCATTAATAAACATTACAAACATGCCCATGGATAATAATCATATATTTTCACGATACCAATAGGATGGGAAAGGAGTATTTCTATTAATAATTGATCATCAGAAGTGTCAACATTATAGACTTCCGTGTCGGCACGGCTTGAAACCAATGAACCAAGTTCCTTCCAATTGGGTCTCCACCACTTCAATCCTCCACCAAAGGCAATCTCAAAGGAGAGAGATAATGAGGTTCTCTCAACAATAGGGAAAGAGCTTGGGGGCTGAACACTGTGTTCAGACTTGAGGGACAAAGGGATGCAGACTCAATATGAAGTAATTTCTCAAGAGTAACTTTTCTCTCAAAGTTGAATGCTTTCTCCTCTTTTCCATATCTCGGAATTGTGCTCTTATAGCCTTCAAAAAGCAACTGAAGGGTCGAGTCAGAACGTTTCCAGTATATGGAAGGCCAAGGATTAGAGATCTCCTATCGTGACATGGAAACCTGACTCCATTTTGTATTTCCTGGCACAAATCCTAATGTACATAGGCTGTTGTGGAGCAGCCTGCGTATACGCTTGTTGTATAACTGATAGGGCGCGTATATGTGGAAAAATGTGTATTTTTATATCTGGATTCATAAAAAAGGGATGATAAGTCTGCATAGGGAAATGGAAAAAATCCCTCTGTGCAAGATAGCAATGGTGAGGCAAATCTTTCTATAACACCGATACATCTCTCTTCAGACATACGCTAGCAACATTCTAGCTAGGTTGTGTGCTTTTCATTTTACAATATTTTGTATTCTAGATAGTCATTAATACAATCTAAGTTTTATTGCATTACTGTGCTCTTTGCAATATCTCTATGTATTTCCTTATTACATATCTGTTATATTTCGTCCTTCATGTCATTCTCAAAATAATATGTATCAGTGGTATCATAGCAGGTTTCTCCTTGTCATTCTTAGTGCATGTCCCTGATGAGGTCAAGGTATAGAGAGTTGGGTATCCAGCTTGTTTTTCTTGAGGACAACCTCTCTTTCCCACCAAAGAAACCTCTCATGGAAGAACAAAAGAGGGATGAAGGAGCAGGAGATCCTATCAAAAATTTTCTCAAGGAATCCCTCGAGTGATAGAGGAAAGATATGGTGGATAATTTCTCCTAGATCCTTTGATGACTACGAAAAACAATGAAGCCACCTTCAACCAATGCTCACTTCTTAAATGCAACGCCCTTTAAGGTACAAGTTAAATTTTATATTCCTTTATTTGAAGGCCAAATAGACACCATTTCTTTGGGAAAATGGTTAAGTTTGTGAGATGGTTGTTTCAGAGATTGGTGGGAGAGTTACTATGAGCAACATCAAGAAAATCACCTTCGTGCTCCTTAAGGCACTTCCCCATGTCAGATATTGGTGGAAGACTTACTATGAGCAACATGATAAAGATCAGTCTAGAAGTTTTGGGCAAGGACCCACTTGGGAGGCTTTTGTTGGTGCCCTGAAGGAGTAATACTATCCTATTGGAAACTATGATGACCAGTACATGAGATGGAAAAATTTGCATTAAGAGAGAGGCGACATGGTGCTATAATACACCAACATATTACATACCTTGTGCACAAAGATTCATATTAAAGAATTCAAGAAACACCTTGTTTTGATGTACTTCAGTGGCCTACAAAGGTACATCCAAACATATATGTATTTCTTGGACATCTCCTCACTGGGAGTCACTTACCAATATGCTATCAAGATTGAGAAGAATTTCAAGAAAAATAATAAGTGAGATTTTGGTTATGCAAACCCATCGCAACATAAACCTAGTAAGGGTGTCCCAATCTCTTAGGGAAAAGGACAGAGAAAGAATGGCCAATCCCAACACAACTAGTCCAACCCATGGGAAGTCAAAGAAGGACACTAGAAAGTGGTGTGAGTTCCAGAAAATCCCTTGGAACAATACCAATGAATGTCGCTCCAAACAATCATTGTCGGCTAATAAAAACAACTTAGGTTCATATTTTGGCTCATACTTGGATTCAAAACTGGAAAAGGAAAAAAATATCATTCATGTAGAACCCCATGTCTCCATCACTACCACAAAAGTCTAGTCATAGGAACCAAATGAGCCTGAAGAAAGGGAGCATCTCTTCCACTCACAGATGTGGGTGAAGGGGACCCCACTCCATTTCATTATTGACAACGGTAGACACAAGAACCTAATATCAGTAGAGGTCATCAAGAGATTGAACTTGGCAATGATGACACTTCTTTATCCATACACCATCAGTTGACTCAACCAAGGACGAGACATCTGTGTTAGCCAACAATGTTTCCTACACTACAATATCATACCCTTCAAAGACAATCTAGGTATTATGTGATGTTTCCCCCCTTGAAGTTTATGATGTTTTTTTAGGACAACCATATATGTGGAAGCATCATGTTGTTTATGAATCTATGCCCCATAGTGTCATTCTTCATTTGGGAGATCAACTCTACAAGGTACTGAATAAATTCCCAACTATTTTATTCTCTTTGATCCTTGTGAAATAGTGCAGAAAGTTGGTCTCTTAGACCAAGAGATTTGTCCTCGTTATTGTTCAGACATAAGGTGAACGAAAGGTCATTGCAACCGCTAAAAACTCTGCACAAGGTCTCTCTGCATAGTAGTATCAAGTTGAAAATATAGTAGAAGAGAACACATACATATTTTCCACACCTACTGGGGTTCCTATGGAATGTCAGGTAAATCACTCATATGATTTGACACCCGATGCTCCTCTTCCTAACGATCCTATGTATAGGTGTTCTATTATGGAGAATGAATAAATAAAACACTAGATCTAAGAGATAATTATTAAGGTCCATATCAGACCAAGATCCTCACCTTGCAGGAGCCTAATTATTCTCGTACAGAAGAAGGACGTGAGATGGTGACTTTGTATTCATTAAAGAGCCTTGAACAAGATCATATTCAAGAACTAGTACCCAATACCCCAGATTCCTGATCTTCTCGATCATCTCAAGGGAGCCTAGTTTTTCAATAAGATTGATCTAAATTCATGCTACCACCAGGTGTCGATTGAGCACACTAATGTATGTAAGACAAGATTCAAGTCTAAATAAGGTATCTTTGAGTAGATGGTCATGCCTTTTGGCTTAACTAATTCCACAACCACATTCATGCGGATGACAGATGATATATTTTGGCCATTCAAAAAACCCTTTTTGGTCATATACCTGGATGACATCCTCATCTTCAACAAAAACTAGGAGGAAAATTTGAATCATATTCAATAGGTCTTGGGAACCCTGTGACAACACAAGTTAGATGCCAATTTGGAGAAGTGTTCCTTTGACATGCAGAGAATCCAATATTTGGGATACATAATGGATGAGAAGTGTGTGCATGTGGATCTAGCTAAGATCCAAGTCATCCATAATTGGCTTACCCCGAAGACAATGATCGAGCTTCGTAGCTTCTTGGGATTTTCCAAATTCTATCGCAAGTTTATGTAGGGGTTCTCTCATATCACTTGGGAGAGCCTAAGCCAAGTGACCAAGGGTGGAGCGAAGGCCAAGTTTGTGTTGGATGAGTCCCAAGAGAAAGAATTTGAGGATTTTAAATTTGCCTCTTCTCAACACCAATCCTTATTCTACCACACCCACAAAAACCATTTGATATTGAGACATATGCTTCATATTATGCTATCGGTGTAATCCTCACTCAACATGGGAATCTGATGGCCTATCATAGTGAAACACTATATGATTTTGTTCGCAGATACCCCACCTAAGACAAAGATATGTACTCCATTGTGTAGGAATGTCGACAACAAAAGAATTACATTCTGGGGAAGGAAACGATCATTCACATTGATTACAGTAAGGCCTCTATAGTTCATGCAGATACAAGGAAAGTTATAGAATAGCTCCTATCAAATTTGGTCCACGTACCTGCAACAACTCCACTTGAACATCAAGTACAAGAAGGGAAGAACCAATCATGTTGCAGATTTCCTTGGTTGACCCCCGGTTGTGGTGCTAATTATTTTTATTAACCCCTGTGGGCATGAGATTCCCAGGTGGACACAATTATACGATAATGACTCTGACTTTATTTCTTCCTTTCAGACATTGAGCAGAGGAAAAATAGTTCCATACTTCCATCTCCAAGATGGATTTCTATGCCACTTGATCCATGTCTCTGTACCTTCAAGTGAGTGTGCAAAGTTGATTTTAGAAGCTCATTACAACTGGGTAGCAAGACATTTTGGTGTGGAAAAAATAGTGGCAGTACTACAAAATAAATTTTATTGGTTGAAGCTTCGATATGATGTATGCAAGTACATTAGATATTGCACTTCCTGCACCATTTCCAAGCCTTCCATCAATAAATAAGGGCTATATGCCCATATTCCTAACCTAGATAGGCCTTGGGAGTCCATCTCCATGGATTGCATGCCCGACCTCCCTTCAACCAAGCATGAGAATGGTTGTGTCTTCATGCTTGTCAATCAATTCTATAAGATGGAAGTTTTGGCACCTTGCAAGAAGAGCATCATAGCCAAGGCCACTACAAAGATCTTCTTTGAACATGTTTGGGTTCATTTTGGGCTCACACGAGGCATTATCTTAGATCGATATAGTAGGTTCCTAAACACTTTTTGTTCCAACCTATGGTTGATGATGTACACCAAGATGACCAAATCAACTTCCTTCCACCCACAAACCCATGGAAAAATATAGGTAGTCAACAAGATGATTGTCCATATATTAAGGATGTACATATCCAAACATCCATTCACATGGGATGAAATCCTTCCTTATGTTCAACATAGCTACAACAGATCCCTACACAATTATATTTGCCACAACCCTTTTCCAGTGTGCTTGGGGTTCTAGTTATTGACCCCTATTGACGTAGATTTCCCCATTGAAGCTACATAAGAAGATTAATCCTATTCTTAGACCAAGGATGCTCGAGAAGTAAAATTTGTTGAGCGAATCGAGCACATGCGATGACAAGTTCATGATATTTTTCAAAAATCCAATGCTAAGTAAAAGAAGCATCGTGATCAGCATCAGGTACCACACAATTTTCAAGTGAGAGATAAGGTATGGTTGCATTTGCAGAAAGAGTGCCTCATAGGACCCCATCAGAACCTAAGACAACCACGATACTTGACTTACACCATCATCAATATTTTGGGTGAGAATTCTTTTGAATTACGTATGCCTCCTTTCCTTGTCTTGCACCCAATATTTAATGTGGAACTGCTTTGACCCTATTTTCCACCTCTCTTGGACACTTCATATGCGACCGAGAACTTGCCCCCTACATAAATCAATATTGAATGCATTGCACATGAGACAATTGATCGTATCATGGACACCAAGATGAAGGGCACCAACCAACAAAACATCCAACTCTATCGAGTGGTAAAAGCAAGGCATTTTCTTCATCAGTGAAAGTGGCTCACTAGGATTCAGATTCAACAAACATTTCCCCATATGATGGAGGAACTTGACATAATGGAGACAAATCCTTCCTAATGGGGGAGGAATGATCTAGGTGGACATGAGTGGTCTCCCACCTATTCCACTGGCTCAAATTACAGTTTCCATCTTGGGAGTTTTTCTACAGTTTTTTGGGTCCCAAACTTTCGAGGCCTTTTTGAGGCTCTAAATGAAATTATTTTGACATGGCAGTGTCTAATAGATACCTATTGGGACGATTGGGATATTTGGAATGTGTACTCCTTAACTAGACCTTTCCAATGAGGTATCAAGTGCAAAAAACATAGATCACATGCAAAAATTACTCCCTAGGGAAGTTGACATATCAACTACCCCCATCGAGACCCAAAAACTTTTGGTGTTTCATCTTGTGAGGTTAGGGTTTTGGATGTTTAGGGTTTTCTCATTTATTATTTATGTTAAAAAAAGGCCTCTGGAGTGCCATTGTAATCATCTTCTTGCGAATGAGTGTAGTTGACACATCTCTCTTCAGAGATAAGCCACCACCATTCTAGCTATCATGTGTGCTTTGGATTTTAGAGTCTTTGGTATTCTAGAAAATTATTAATAGAATCTGAGTTTTACTGTATTACTTTGTTCCTTGCAATATCTCTATGTAGTTCCTTGTTATATATATTTTTTATATTTCTACCTTCATGTCATTCTCAAAACAATTTGGATCAATTTCCATGGGGATGGTAGTTATATAGATAACTCAAAATTATTCGTTTTTCCAATGCACATTCAATGATATATGAGGATACAAAATATGATACAATATCAAATATTAAAATAGAAGGAAAGGAAAATATGGTAATGATTTGTCATCCCAAAGATTGGCCCATTTCTCCATTGTTTGGAGTAGTTAAAGAAATGGATTAATATCATCGTGTAAAATATTAAATAGTTATTGTCAAGTACTTTTGCAATTTTGAATAATGTGGGTTAGTTTGTCCTTCACTCTTTACAATCTATTGGTCTAAATAGTTTCATGACTTTAACCACAACTTATGCTTGTTTCTCAATAGCGTAGTAATTCATCTCACTAATTCTAATGTAGTGCTCCTTAATGAAATTGGGAACTCAATTTCTTATTCATATTTTTGTGTGAGCACAAGAGCTAACGAATAATTTGATGTAACGACATATAGGTAAAAGTCCTTTACAAAATTTGGCTTTTGGAAGATGTTACAATAACAATAACCACCTTAATCTTTTTTTAAGTCAATCTCACAAGTTAAATGTATTTGAAAACTACATCTCTCTTAATCGTGTTTGTGTTTTTTTAAGGGTTTAATAAAAATAGAGACGAATCTCCTCACACAATTTATTTTTCCAAAAAATGGATCTACACATATAACCTTCTTTGAGATAATATTCCCTAATAATTTTATTTCAATTATAGTGAAGAGACATTTTATAAAATTCAATAAGAATTCACACATAATGTATCTCTCAAATATCTATTTTAAACCATCTAAATAATTATAATGATTATTATATACTATCATGATATCATCCTTGTATACGAGTACTCTTTTACTAATGAGACCTCTTAATAATCTAAATAATTAGAATGATTATTATATAATATTCTGATATCATCCTCATATATGTTGTATATGAGTAGTCTTTTACTAATGAGACTTCTTAATAATCTAAATAATTAGAATTATTATTATATAATATCATGATATCATCCTTGTATATGAGTACTCTTTTACTAATGAGACCTCTTAACGTAATGTCCATCGTGTGTAGAAAAGTGGTGCATGAATTCATTACTCCAAGTAATATTATTGTAGGCACACATCCCCAATTTGGCTTAGAATATAATATTAATTCTATCTTGATATGAAATTAGAACTTAATTATAGTCATAGAATTTGTGTAATAGTGATAACACTTCAAAATTGGTCACTATCTATAGATCTACTCCATGGAAGTTCTCCAAGTAATATTATTGTAGGCACACATCCCCAATTTGGCTTAGAATATAATATTAACTCTATCTTGATATGAAATTAGAACTTAATTATAGTCATAGAATTTGTCTAATAGTGATAACACTTCAAAGTTGGTCACTATCTATAGATCTACTTCATGGAAGTTATAGGAGAGTTGTCCTTCTTCGATGATATGAAAATACATAAATGTAAATTATTTCTTAAATATACATAACCATCTTACTAGATTCAGGAAATGCAGATTGATTTGACTATTTCCAAAATAACATGTGAATGTCTTATTTATCCATAAACTTAAATAACAATGATGAATAACTTGTGGAAATAAAATATTGAAATAAATTAAAGTAGGATCAATAATAATTCAAATAGAACATAAAGAATTTGTTAACAGAGTTCACCCATCTTGGGCTATGTCATTGGGCCCCTTTTCAATAGTGAGACCACTCTTTAATGCTCAAATGCCAAAATTACAATGAATGGACTTAAAAATACCAAGTTTTTAAAGACACCCTTCAAGTCTGCTGCTCAATCCTAGAAGCATAGGTCACCACTGAATTCCTCTTGAAATTATGAGAAAATTAGTATAAACTTGACTATGTTCTGAATAGGTACCCAAAAAGCCCTTTTTGCATGCACAATGACACTATGGGTCTCATACATAACAATATTAATTAATAATTTCATATGCAATGATTTTACATAGAGCTAACATCACCATGATATTCCTCTCGAAATTCTGAGAAAAATGAGTATAAACGCTCTATACTTCACTCAAAGAACTCAACGACACACAAAACGACACAAACTCAAAACTAGAGACACCTCTTACATGCAAAACGAGACAATATGCACTTGGAGTGAAATTATATGGTATGCATTCCAATGCTAGAATGAAAATCCATGTATTCATACATGGTCCAGGCGTTGGTTTACATAGGGTAAGTCAACCTAGCCGACCCCCTAGATACTCGCTCACATACGGTTACAAATTAAATAATATATGCTTTGATTGTTATAACAAGCAATGCATGTGGAAAAATGGTAGGTGGAATCTTTGTTAAAATGTTGGAACATTCTTGTAATATTCCCCTATAGGTCATGGGTTCGATTCCCATGGGGAACAAATTTTATTCTCCCTTGGCCATTATTGGCCAATTAGAGAGTGCCACATGGCACTCTCTTATTGGTCCACTTGTTTGCATAGCCAACAATCTGTGATGCCATCTTCCACCTGTACCTATATGAATATACCGTATCACTTCCACATGTCACCTTCCCCCTCATTGTACCAATGCCGCGCCACATGGCATTTTTTTATTGGTCCACATGGGTGCCTGAAAATGACAAAAATGAGTGACACATGGCAACCTCTCCTATTACCACATCATCCCGTTGACGTCATATTTTCAATTGTACAACATGTATGGACAAGCCATGTGGTAGCTTATGGGCCTGCCACATGACACCCTTGCTTTAAATTTTTCCCTGGTTTGACCAAACTTTGATCAGCCATAACTTATTCATATGAACTCTGTTTGAGGTGATTTTGTGCCATTGGAAATATATCTTTGAGCTATATGAAATGAAGTTGTTTTAAATACCATTTAAGATGATCAAGTTTTGAGAATTTTGGATCCTCCTAGATCTCTTTGAGCATTCCAAATCCTTCTGAATCACACCTCCCCACTGAAGAAATTTTGGACCTCCAAAAGTATGGATCATTCAAAAATGAAGTGAGGATACTTATACCTCACTTGTCTAGTATCATCCATATTTACTTCTTAGATAACGAGCACCCGAATGATCACAACCATAGTGAATATTGAATCAACATTGCTAACCAAGTTAACCATTCCCTTAAATTCACAAACTCTTCCATTCATTGTTACAGGAGCTAATGATACTCCACTGATTAGTAATAAACTGAACAATAAACCTGAATATACAAATGGGAAAGAGAATGAACCATCAACATATTTTTCCTTCTTAAAATGAACAACATCAACCAAGGACGTGTTTTACTTTCACCTGTAGGATGTAAATATGGACCATGGATACTATCTTTAATGAGCATGTCCTTATAGTGACAACAATCAAATTAGTCTTCATCTAATGAGCTCTCACAATGAAGTCAATCCCATCCTTGAAATGATGATAATTGTTATGTTCCATGTAGAAAATGGTCTTCCTGTCATACAAGTATGGAATTCCCAAAACCATCCCACAGATGACAAGTGGAACAATGTCGATCTCTACTTCATCAATGAAATTGGATTTCATCACAAACTGTAAGTTACATTACTTAGTTACATGTACCTGATAATCCAACCCAAAGTATACGGTGTCAAATGAGGCCTAGTTTCCAATCCCAAATTATGAACAATTTCCTTTGAAATAAGATTTACTTGTGATCCACTATAAACAAGTGTATCAATCTTAGTCTGCTTTGAGATTATTAAATAGGTCATTTCTTTGCCTTCCATCAGGAATTACATTAGCCTTTGAAGAAGAAGTACGTGAACTTAAAAATTGCAACAAAAAAGTTACCTTTGATGCCGATAGTTGTAATCTTAGTTTCATCCTCAAAATCTGATCCAATATCTTGAACTATGGTCATGGTCTTGTTTTTACCCTTTCTAGGTTGAGCCCACTTTGTCTTCAATTCTCGATGCAACTTACAACAATGATTCTCATCATGTCCTTTCTTCTTGCAGTGAGAACATGTAGGCTTCTTTTCTTCATCATTCTTCATTGTATCTATCTTCTTACTCTTCCATTTTCCCTTTGACTGCTCCTCGAATTCATGTGGCTCCCCTGACACATCCTTAACAACATGTTTTCCTTTGCTAGCTTTAAGATGAGTAGCTTGTACTAATAATTTGTCAATATTAGTATTATTAAACGTCAATATAGTATGGCAAAGATATGGATGCATACCACCAATATACTTTAGAAGAGTTTTAGGAGTATGTAATGAAATTCCCAAACACAATGCCTTCCTTTTAAATTTCTATGTATAAGGTTGAACATTTTTTCTTTTTTCTTGTCTTAGATGTTTGGAAGAAATCATTGATGTTTTCATATAATCTAATGGATACAATTTCTTTCTTAATCTATAAGTAAATTCAATCCAGGAATAAATGATTTTACGATGTTCAATAAGATCAACTTATGTTTGACTCTGTCACCCTATCAAATTTGTGTCGCTCAGGAGAAGACTATGTTAGCACATATGGTGAACTCTAGATTTTAGTGCCATCACATCATCAAGAAGCTCTAAAGTGCCATATTCAAAGGGAGGGTTTATCATTTTATATCTTATTTTCCTTTTGTAAATAAGGCACTATAGAATGGTTCAGCTCGCTGCAAATTGTAACTAGAACTGTAGACCATTTTGCTACAAACTCCCTAAAGAGGTCAATGGTGGAAGCTTAAAGGGATGATAGGCTTGGTTCTTTGCAACAAGGAGTGGGATTTGATGTCATTAGTATATAATTTTTTTCATGGTTCCACATATATGTTGGTTCAGAACTCTTAAGAATTGTTTTGTCTTATGATGTTCATGATTGTGTTCCCTTGTTGTTTTTGGGAGTCATCTTGCATGGCTCAGAGATTATACAAGGCATCAACAGAGTTTTGAAGCTTGTATCAATGATTTTGACATCAAGTTTAGTGATCAGAAGAAAAAAATGACACCTACAAGAAATTTCACAATGCATCCTACAGAGGCATTGCGAACTGCTAAATTGAAACAGTTTAAAGCAAATTAGTACACAACATAATCATATTTGAATCATAATTTTTAAATTCCGATCCGAGTTCTTCTAAAATGTTTTTTGAAGATGAATTATAATATCATTGACTTTCTGACCAAACATTAGCCCAACCCAGTTCGTCATTTGGGAGAAAATTTGAAAACATCACCTACACGAAAGTTTGCAGCGAATCCTGAAATTTCACTACAAACTCTAACAGTCTGATAAATACGAGCCATAAGAGGGTTGACACCTATATGAGGGGATTTGAATGATTTCATAGGAGGTATTTGGAAATGATGGACATGTTTTCTATCACCATATCAAACAACATGACTTGTTTCAAAAGGTATTTATCACAATAGACAAGATCCAAAAAAATAGGAGCTAGGTGGATTTTTTGTTTCACCTTGTTATAACAACTCCTAGAGAAAAGAGAATCCAATGAAACTACTTGGGATTCGACCTACTTATATTAGGAATGAATGATACACTATAGATATAAGTTTTTTTTATTATGAAAGGGTTGATTTCATGATCCAAGAGAGGAGAGAGATTGAGGAGAAGTTTAGTTGCTTATTTGTAAGCCCAAGGGCCTATTTGTAATCACATTTTCTGCCATTAAAGATTCATGAGAGAGATTTATCTGATTGTCTTCTTTGTTTTCGATTTATTTTTTCATCTTCTTGGTTGAATATATTTCAGGTATTGAATATCAGTGGTTTTCCATGGGTAGGAGAATTCATGAGCTGCAAAGGATTTGTAGTGATTGCCTCCTTTCATGATTTTTGTTCAAGTATTCTTTTAATTCATTTTGCAGAGAGAATCATTGCTTGATGAGTATTCTTCTTAGTGACATCTACTCCATTCTTCTATTCATCATTATATAGCCCTTTTTCTGGTATAAAACTTGATTTCCTTTTATCTATAGGGTGTTTATGACTCCATGCCCAATGGAATGTCTCTGTAGACAGTCTATTTCCCTCTTTCTTTCTCTTTCTTGTTGATATACCAACCATAAAATTGATTTATTTATTCAACATCTGATGGGTATTAGGCTTACACCTACAACATTCTAGGTGCGAATTCTAGTGCTAACTTTTTTGGCACCATTGCTGGTGACGAAGTTGAAGATTTTCCCTCGGAGAATGACAAAGCTTAGATCTAGTCTTTGATGGTGAACAAAGGTTGTTGACACAATACATACTGCATCATTCACTTGGCGACTCCTCGAAGGAAAAATCCAATGGAGACTCCATAATTTCATAATGTCAAAGACATTTGTTATTTTTTTGGCTCAAAGGTTTTCACCTCTTAACGTTTCTATAGTTCATGGTTTCCCACATCCAATACCACATATATCAGAATAGGGAGATTTTATGCCTATATTCAAATAAAGGAAGGAGGATAATCTTGCACAACACCTCATTATGTTTCATCAATGTATGGATCCGTTTGATATACATCATGAGTATGTGATCATGAAAATGTTCATGTATTCACTAGAAGGAGATGCTTGAGGATGGTATAGATCTCTTCCTCCCTCAAGTATTTCATCATTACAAGAGTTTAATATTGTGTTTCATCATCATTTCAAAATATTTTATCCATTTGATCTGGTTTTTTAAAACTGTTGTAAAGAATTTGAATCCTATATCCAACATTCATTTAGTAATTCTTCTGGTTATAAGTATGAAGCAAAAAAAGCTATTGAACATGTAGAGGAGGAATCATTCCCATGTAAAACCTTCTTGAGTTCTTTAGTTTTGAAATAAGAGTTGATTGATTGTTTTAATGATAAGGATTTTGGTGATAGAAATATTGTAGACATATTTTTCCTTGACCCGAATGTCTCTAGCAGTTTTGAGGTTGCTCCAAATTTTCATGAAGATCAAGTTGTTTCTTTTAAGTATATGCCAAAGAACTAATGTACACATCAACATATGATAACTATGAAAATGATGTTTGTCACGAAGAAATAGTTGTAGAAGAAAAATTTCCTCAGGTCTTTCAAGAGGTTTCCTACAATGTGTTTTCACCCATGATTGAAGAGAAGGATGATAAACAGGTCCATGATCTTGTGTGTGTTCAAAGTTTACCTGTTTATGATAAATTTGAAAATATACCTACTCCTGTAAAAGATCATAAAGACAAGCTTCATTTTCAACCTTAACCTAAAATATTTGACAATAGTGGAAATATGTTGTAGCAGTGTTTTGTTTTTCAGAATATGAGAGATCATAATGTTATTCGCATAGAAGATTCAATACAGTGGAAGCCTTGTCATTTGGATCAACCCAAAAACTTTTGTCATGAGTTTCATGATCCAATAGTCGATTGGATGGAGACTCTATTTTTAAAATATTCACACATTGACAGTATGTGCATGGTGTTTCTTTGCTGTTGTGAGTATGAGAAGTCTAAGAATTTTTTGTTGCATACATTAAATTATTTTTATGTTTTTTCAGACAACTACAAGCATAAAGCCATGCCAAGAAATCAATTGGTTGATTGACTATTTTGGAAATTTGTATATACATGAGAAAAGTGGTTTTCAGTTGGTTAGTATAGGAATTGTAAATAAATAAGCTTGATGTTTCAAGCATTTCCTTCAGTTTACACAGTGTGGCCATATTATAGTTTGAGGTTAGTTTTAAACAATTTTTACAGTTTGTTTTCAGTTTGAGAAACTTATAAAATTTTGGATGAGATAATGAATCCATACCCAATTTAATAGAAGTTGGTCTCTATGAGATGATTTAACTTGCAAGTAGGTGAACAACTGTTAAATTAGAATCATATTCAGATCACGGATAAGGCACTCAAACTGCAAATGTTCTTAGAGCTTCACAGGGAGGTCTTCATCCCCTGTGGAGCCAGATGTTAGCATATATGATTAAATCTAATTTTCAGTGCTATAACATCATCAATAAGATATAAATGGTTGTATTCAAAGGGAGGTTTTATCATTTAGTATCTTCTTTTCCTTTTGTAAATAAGGCATTGTAGACTAGTTCAACTCCCTGCAAATTGTAACTGGCGCTGCAGACTATTTTGCTGCAAACTCTCTAAAGAGGTCAATGGTGGAATATTAAAGAGATGATAGGATTGGTTATCTGCAACAGGGAGTTGGATTTGATTTCAACAATATATCATTTTTTTCATGGTTCCTCATATGTGTTCCTTCACAACTCTTAAGAACTTTTTTGTCTTATGATGTTCATGATTTTGTTCACTTGTTGTTTTTGGGAGTCATCATGCATGCCTCAGAGATTATACAAGGCATCAACAGAGGTTTGAAGTTTGTCTCCATGATTTTGAAATCAATTTTAGTTATCAGAAGACAAAATGACACCTACAAAAAAGTTCACATTGCATCTTGTAGAGGTGTTGTGAACTGCTAAATTAAAACAAATTACAGCAAATTAGTACACAACATAATTATATTTTCATCATAAATTTTAAATTTTGAAATGGGTTCTTCTAAAATTTTGTATAGAGATGAATCATAATATCATTTAATTTTTGACCAAACATCAGCCCAACCCAGTTCATCATTTGGGATAAACGTTGAAAACAAAACCTACAGGAAAGTTTCCAGCGAATCCTAAAATTGCACTGCAAACTCTAATAGTCTAATAAATACGAGTTGTAGGAGGGTTGAAACCTATCTGAGGGGGTTCGAATGGTTTCCTAGGAGGTATTTCGACATACGGGGCATGTCTTCTATCACCAGGTCAAGCAACATGACCTGTTTCAAAAGGAATTTATCACAATAGACAAGATCCAAAAAAATAGGAGCTAGGTGGATTTTTTGTTTCACCTTGTTGTAACAACTCCTAGAGAAAACATAATCCAATGAAACTACATGGTATTCAAACTATTTAGAGTAGGAAGGAATGATACACTATATATAGAAGTTGTTTTGTTGATGAAAGGGTTTAGTTCATGATCCAAGAGAGGAGAGAGCTTGAGGAGCAGTTTAGATTCTTATTTGTAAGCTCGAGGGCCTGTTTGTAATCACATTTTCTGCCATTAAAGATTCATGAGATTTGTTTACGATATTGTCTTATTTGTTTTCCATTAATTTTTTCATCCTCTTTCTTGAATATATTATAGGTATTGAAGATCAATGGTTGTCCATGGGTAGGATAATTCATGAGCTTCAAAGGATTTGCAGTGATTTTCTCCTTTCATGATTTTTGTTCAAGTATTATTTTAATTCATTTTGTAGAGAGGATCACTGCTTGATGAATATTCTTCTTAGTTTTGTCTACTCCATTATTTTGTTCATCATTATATAGCCCTTTTCTCTGGTATGCAATTTGATTGCCTTTGATCTGTACGGTGTTTATAACTCCATGCCTAATGGAATGTCTTTGCGGACAATCTGCTTCCCTCTTTATTGTTGATCTACTAATCCGAAAATGATCTTTAAAGACTTGGATAAATTTTAAGCATGTGTTTATTTACCAATTAGGAATTGATGAAAGAAGAAGAAATTAATGAAATATTATAACAAACATAATAAAGAAGTGCATATCATAATGTAAGCTCAAAGAACAACAAAACATAACAACAAAGTTGTTAACGGAGTTTGGCAAGATCGCCTACGTCTCCGGGCCTTTGTCTCAATGGGTGAGGCTTTCTTATTTCTCTTCAATGCTTCAAATGTACATAAGAAAAGTGTCAAATATATTACAAACTAGTATGGTTGTGTTCTCCTCGACCTCAAGAATCCGACACAGCTGACGACACTGAAAAAGGTTGAGCGTAGCTCCCGAAATCGGCTCGCAAAGTTCCTCTCCTCAATGGCTTCCCTGCATAAAAATGGCTTTGGATTTCAAAATCTTCATCAATTCTCCTATTATGAACCTCTCTAATGGTGATAAGAACCCCTATTTTATATATATGTGAAGTTGGTATCAACCTCCCAACTTCCTCTGAAGATCTGGCCTCAAATCGGGCTCCAAATTCCCCAATAATGGCTAAAATCCATTAAAATCAGGCTTAAAAATCAATAAAAAAATATATAATATGGTTAAAAACCCATATTTGGAAAAATACAGCATGCATCCCCTTTTACTCCATCTCCTGGCCATATGGTAGGCCCCATGTTCCCATGGGATAGAACTAGTGCGTTGGCCCCCCTTTCTCTTCGGTCCTGGTCATGTGGCTATGGCCCATATGGCCACGACCTAACACTGCATGTGCAATATTCCAGTCTAGCCCCCGGATATGCAGTTCTTGGTGACACGCCTTGGTGGGTGGGGCTAGCCCTGTTGTTGTTGGAAAATAATACCCTACGGACTAACAAGCTAGGGCTGAACTTGTATGCAGATCATGACCTTATAGAAATCACTTTTAACCTATCACCCCAATACTCAAACCCCTTTTTCACACACAAGCATGGAAAAGACCTACTAACCTTTTTATATCGACATTTGATGTAGATCCTCCATTGCACTTTTATCCGCTTGCTCTCGCTGCTCCTTTCAAAAACAATCCTGCAATCAAGACAAAACACTACGCATGCATGCTATTCTTCTACCTAAGGGTTAGAGATAAAGCATAAATCAAATAAAATATATATCACACGTGCATTGGGATGGGAAAAGTATTCTTTATTAATCTCAAGATGAATCAACTTACAATGGTGATAGAGACTGGCCACCGTTCCTTGATCCTGATCCTGGGCTCCTCCTCTTCTTTGTCCTCCAACTGCTTTGCTTGAATTCTGTTTAGGCTTAAGAAAATGCTAAAGGGTTGGGACAATTGGATTCGGCAATTGGGCAGAGTTTCTTTGCTATCTTTTTCCTCCTCCAAATAGTACCCCTACCCCTTCTTTTATAGGCTAGAAGGAGCTA
>ML777153.1:1064127-1076424 GCA_009831015.1 Picea engelmannii
TGACGATTCAATCAAAAACATATCCCCCCGGATAGGCGATTCCTCAGGCACAACGTCACCTGACTCAACCGGAAGTTCCAAAATAAGTTCTGCGAAGACCAATGACTTCTTGGACTTTGCTGAAACGAAGTCTAAGTCAAATTCTTGGAGGATGACCATCCATATACTAATTTTTCTGCCGATAACTCATCATGTCAACATGTACTGGAATGGATTCACGACAGCTACGACGGTGGTCTTGCGAAACAGAACATAGTGACGAAACCGTTGAACAACATGAACTGCTGCCAACGCAAGTTTTTCGAGATGAGTATAATTAAGTTCTGGTCCTACGAGGCCTCGGCTGAGGTAATAGATCACGTATTCAGAAAACGAATCATCTTCCTGAACTAAAACCATGCCAATGGTTGACTCTGCGGCAGCCGGATATAATAGGAAATCCTTGTTATAATTCGGTGGCCGTAGCAGAGGTGCAGTTGTAAGAGCGTGTTTCAATGCGTCGAAAGAGAATTGCGCTGCTTCGTCCCAGAAAAAGGGAACATATTTCTTCAGTAAATGCATGAAGCCCTTTGTGATTTCGGCATAGTTGGCGATGAAGCGTCGTAAGAAGTTCGCCTTGCCTTGAAGACTCTGAAGTTGTAGAATTGTGCGTGGGGGGGGGCAACTGGACTATTGCCTCCACCTTAAGAGGATCCACCATGATACCTGTGGTTGATACAATGAAACCTAACAGACGTCCTGACGTGACGCAAAAGCTGCACTTGTTGGGATTCAAGCGAATCCTGAAGTAGCGACAAAATTCGAAGATTAGTCGGAGGTGCATAGGATGATCCTTTCGCTTGCGAGAGCGTGATGCTAAATCATCTAGATAGGCCTCGACTATATGTTTGAGATCATGAAACGCAAAATACATGGCCCACTGGAAAGTGGCTCCAGTATTCTTGAGACCAAAAGGCATTTTACGATAGGCGAACGTACCCCACAGACAAATGAATGCCATTTTGTGCTGGTCCTCAAGTTTGATTTGGATTTGATTATAGCCTAAAAAACCATCCATGAATGAAAAGGCTTCACAACCGGCACATTCATCAATGATCTGGTCGTTGAATGGGGTTGGATAATTATCTTTCGGACATGCCTTGTTCAAATCACGGAAATCAGTATATACGTGAATCGTGCCTTGTTTTTTATCGACCGACACAGGGTTTGACACCCATTGAGTCAAATGTATAGGGTAAATGAACCCTGCCTTAAGCAATTTCTCAACCTCATCCTTGATGGCTGCTGCTTTCTTAGGATTAACTGGATGAATTTTTTGTCGAATAGGCTTAGCATCCGGATACGTTGTGATTTCATGTTCAACTATCTTTGGATCGATGCCTGGCATTTCCTCATAAGACCAGGAAAAAACATCGCGGAATTGTTTGAAAAGATCCGTGTAAATTTGAATCTCTTCGGGGGATAAATCCGCTCCGACAAAGACATTCTCCATGATGCCAGGGTTTCAGGAGATATCGATAGGTATAGTTTCAGCGATAGTCTCCATATTCCCCTCAGCATAAATTTCCTGTGTAGCTAAGAGGTTAATAGGACACGGCTGATCTCCCGTCATGGTGGTAGTGAATTCTCCTACCTCAATTCGGTGTAACGCTGGGAGGAAATATGATCTATGATGAAGATCGTCCCAAGGTTTGTCCAGACTAGTCATTGCTTCGATTACAGCTTCGTCAGAAGGCAAGACTAAGTCTAAGGAATCGGTAGTAGCAAGAGAACCCTGAGCCCAGATAGGCTCTGGAAGTGGATCCAACTCTTGTGCGGGAGTCAGATCAGGAGTAGCTGAAGCTTGATGGACTAACGAGTATGCTACTTCAGTAGCCGACAAGGGCATGGACATGACGGAGTGCCCTGTCTCATCCATCGTGGCTGATGGGGAAGGAAGAATCCACGGATCCTCAAAGTAAGTCGTGCGGAACGACGAAACATGGAAAATCTCAGCCTTGTGGTGAGTCGATATAAACTTGACATCACCTTGAGGAGGTGGGTAATCGAAAGTACCCATCAAAGATGGGCACAAACCAACTCCTATGTTAATGACACTGGCTTGAGGATTATCTATCATGGGAACCATGGATTCCCCCAAGGCTGGGTCAGGTCGAGAGAAGGACAACTGATCAATGGTCACTATCCGGCCTTCATGTGGAAACAATAAGACTTGGAAAACTGTAGCGACCACTGCTTGCATAGCATAAGTCCAACTACACCCTAACAAGAGATTGTAGTCGATGGGGGCATCGACTACCTCTACTTCGACGCACACGGTCTTTCCCCCTAACTGCGCAGGAAAAGAAGGAATGATGCCATGTGGTCGGAAAGAATGACCATGGAACGCAGTAAGGAGAGTAGGTGATGGAGACAACTCGGGCTGACCAATGGATTTCCAACATGCTAACGACATAACGCAAGTCGAAGCGCCCTCGTCGACCACCGTGCGGTAGATATTCCATGTAAAAGTTTTCGTGGGGTGAGCCACTACTATCTGAAATGCGACGTGGTAAGAAAAATGAGGTTTCAAGTCAGTCGTATCTAACATGATGGTACCCAAGTTAAAAGTCTCAGTAGAGCCTAAAGCAGTCAACAAGGCTTTCCTTTGAGAAGGGCAACTTTGGAGGACCTCGAAAGCAAACATAGCACAAGGGGTTTGTGATAAATCTTCCACCACAAAGTAGTTCTGGGCGGCCCTTGTGTTTGGATTTTGAGAAGCCCTCTTAAACGCACCCTTTGGAATGCGTGTCATTGTTTCACCCAACGTCTTCTCGATCTGTAGAGGAAGAGATGGGATCTCAGCTTCTTTTCTCTTTTCAGAGGCGCTTGGTTTATTATAGTCGTGTGCTCTAGTCGTGATTAAAGCATCACCCCTAACCATATATACGTTCGCGGAAGAGGAATTATTTGGAGGAGGGAAGTTTTCTTGGCCGCCCCCTTCGCCACTTGTAGAGGCTTGAGTTAAATTTTGCTCGTGCTGAAAGGGATTAGTCAACACAACTTGTTGTTGCTATGTGACAAACTTCTGGGCCTCCGCAAGTCGAGGACATAAATGGGTCGGGTGGTCTTCCGCGCACAAGTTGCACTGATACCTCGCCTTCCTCTTTTTCATGGTGCCCTCTCCATCATTATCAGTTGGTTTTTTATCCCCCTTACTCTTTTTGCGTTGTTTTTTCTTCCCTTCAAGCTGCTGGTTGGCCTTTGGGTTAGTCGTCTGTACAGAGTGTACTTCCGACATTTGGGTAGGAGGAGCAGCCAAAGAAGTAGTCTGGCTGGCCGCTGAGTGTTGTATAGATAACTGTTGCAATTGTTTAGTCAATTGCTCAGTGGGCTTAGTTTGTGCGGAACCAACAATACCATTGGCATGTGGTCCAGCTCTCTGTCTAGTTTTATCTAGTATCGACCATGGTGCATCCGGCAGGATGTTGTACAGTAAACCAGACTGAGAATAGATAAGCTCAAACTGTTGAGCCCTCATGATGGCATCTTCCTCAGATAAAACCCCTGAAGTCGTGACGTCTTTGGATAACTACGGAACTAAAGACTTAAGGAACCACTCAAGCAGGAATGTTGATGGGACAGGTACCTTGATTAGACTCTTTCGACGTCTCCACTCTTAGATATGATCCGAGATATGGTCTGCTGTCGTTTATTCAAAATTGGCTAGCAACTCGGTGTCGGTGTCGTATCTCACAGGTAACTGGAAATGGTTAAGGAAGGCCATAGCCAGTTCGCCAAAAGAAGAATATCATGAGCGATCAAGCTCGATGTACCATTTTGTGGCACTCCCGATAAGAGTGCGTTGAAACAATCGCAACTGGACGGAGTCATATTTCAGTGAGTTAGATGAACACCAGAGATGGAAAGTAGTCACGTGATCACCTGGATCTTCGTTAGGCTTGGCCTCGAACTTGGGAATGTCTGAAGGCAACTTCGTTGGCATAGGAGGCCAACGTGGATCATGAAAGATAGGATCATTTAACAACTGTGTCAAATATGGCAAGTGTAATGTCGCCAAGAATGGTAATTTAGGTTGCTGTTGACAGCCTGTAAAAAAGGGTCCTGGAGTTTGACTGGCACCAAGTTGCCAGGAAAAGTTTGGCTGCTGGCCCAGATTCTGGTAGAAACCATGGCCCTGACCAGCGTATGGATTTTGCATCTGTGGAGACATCATTGGCTGATTCCCCATAAAGGACATAGGATGTTGGGCATTCATCGTGTTTGATGGACTTTGGGAAGGATTACCCCATGCCGGTCCTGTTGGGAGAGGCATAGCAGTCTGTCCGGGGTTCCATTGACTGTGGAAAGAATTACCCCAGAACGACATTCCAGCAGAGGGAACGGATCCTTGTCCTTAGTTCCAAGGTCCTGGTATATGTGCCCCCGGCGCAGGAATAGTACCCTGCGCCAGAGTAGACTGTCCAAATATGGGAGTTCCCCCAAACGGGAAATCAGTGGGTGTGAAAGTGTTGTTACCAAACATCTCATTCCAAACAAACAGTGATGAACCTACCGGCTGAGTTTGCGCAGGTGTTCCTTGACTCCCAGCTCCAAGTGAACTCGTGTGTGTGGGCTGCCCGACGGTCTGCTGATGCGGACCACCTAGCGAAGGGGACGAAGGAGGAATATGACCTCCAGCGTGAGGAAAAGCGTTGAAAGGGATAGGAATGCCCCCAAGTTGACCTTGCAGAGGAGCGTTAGAGCTCCCTGCCCCCAGACCCAAAGTCTGTAAAGTGGAGTGAGTGAGTGCAGGACTTGTTCCTGAACTAGGCATACCGTATGAAAACGGAGGGCCTGTCGCACTATGTGTGAAGGGATTTGTGGCCGCCACGATAGATGGGGTCGGTCCACTTTGCGACGTAGTTGCGGCCGGAGCCATGGTGGTCCGGACCGACTACGGCAAGTTAGGAGATGCTTCTCCTGTGGTAGAAATGGTGGTGGGAATGGAAGAATTCCCAGAGGAAGTAGCAGTGTTTGTTGCCATAGCTGTGTGAGGCACTGACAGGAGTTCGGTAAATTGGACTGGTACAATAACCGGTGTCCAGATATCAGTGTTTGGGGCTTCAGCCGATCCAAGATTGGCGATTGATTCCTTCGGTATTTGTTCGGGCTCAATGGTTAGAAACCGGGTTGCTTCGAAAGACCCTTGTTGGTCTAGCTTCCGCCTCAAAGGTGGCGGGGGTGGCTCCAGTATAACCGGCGGCAGGCCCATAAGCCTTCGTGACCGGCGGAGCTCTGAATCCTCCACTGTGTGAGAAGATTCACGACACGCTAAGGTATTCTACATGAACAAACAGTAACACACACTAAAAAAAGCCCCTATGAGATAAGACAAGCAAAAACTAACTATTTTGAAGAACAGTTACAACAACCAACACTAGAGCAACTTACCGGTGCAAGTGAAACTTGAATATGGAAGCACCCTCTGGGTATACTATGCAAAGCGTGGCCCGATGCCTGTCCTAGGTACTGTGGTATACCCTCGTAGTCACCTGTGTATGTCCCTAGAAAATATTGGCAACTAGTTTACCAGCACGTGAACAGTCACCAGGCGGGTACAGTCGATAGTCGGGTAGACCACAATGAGCAGGGTATCAAGCCCGAAACCTGTCAAGGGTATCGAGAGCAAATGGTTCGGAAGACAACTGAGGACCTCGAACGGATTCGAGACCCATGAAGCCCCGTGGAAAATGCAAACGACGGAATCCCTTAACAAATCCTCGATATGTGTTCTCCACTACGATCGGTCCAGCTTTGGAGGGGTTATCTCCGCTACCTTTCCTTACGCGACCTTGTGTTTAGCCCCTGTGTTAGAGGGGGGTCCCGGATAACTTTCTGTAACTGGACTTCTACACTCCCTATGACAGACTCCAATGTTTGGTTTGAGTGGCCTTGGAGAATTTACTCTCCAACCTATTCTAAGGCCCTAGTCTTAAGCTAGTGTATGAACCCTACAAACAAAAATTCTAATAGTTTTTAATTAGCGTTGTTTTTAATGGGCTTTTTTACGTCACAGGTGTGAAAGTGAAACTGATGATGTGTAAAGACTCAAAGAAAAATGAACAAGAAATGCTTGGAAACAAAAACTGTTACAAAAAATGCAAAAACCAGCAACTTTTCAACGAGAAAGACTTCTTTTTCTTTTTGAATTTTCTAAGATTTCATGCAGAAAAACATCAAGGAATTTCACTCAATCTGCGAGCTACTTATGCGCTAAATGTACTGCAAAACAACTTATGAAAAAAGACTTCTTCCTAGCTATTGATGCAACAACACAATCTTCAAAAGAAGAAAATGAAAAAGAGAATTTTTTTTTATTATTATTTAATTGCAAAATGAAGCAATAAAGGAAAAATGCCGACAAGCACAAAACCAAGAAAACAAAATAAAATTCTGGCTTAAAGCGTAGATCGCAAAGAACCAGAGAAAAGACGCACAAAAGAAATCAAGAAAGCACCGATTCTAACACTTGTCTAAAAACCATCAAATTAATTTTTTCTTTTGTCTTTTCTATTAAAACATCAACTAATAAAAACACCAGCTAAGGATAAGAGGCCCTAACCTGCTGACTGTGCAGCCCCAGACTCAAACCCCTGAGAGGAACACTTCTCACCATAGGAGGGGATGAATGCCCCACCCAGGCTGAAAAGCAACCAATCAAGCTCGTGATTTTCACTGAGACAGAACGCATGCAAACGCGTGCTGAGCTATAACATCACGCGGGTACTCACGGGCTAAGCCTAAACAAGCCGTGGGTCTGTATAAATGCTAAGACAAAACAACACACAGGAAGCCCAGACCTGAAAAAGGCCTCTGGTATTGACAACCAGGGTCTCTTAAAGGCTTGGATGCTTCTCCTTCAACAGAAAAAACAAAAAATAATTGCAAAAAGAAAACAAACGCAATAAAGCAGACTGCAAACAAGACAGTGATCCAACAAGACCCAGACAGGATCTAGAAATCCCCCTGAGAAAGTAAACTTCTGACAGGGAAGAGGAGGTTGCCTCTCAAGCTTTATGAGTCCTACATGCTACTGAAACCTCTGTAGCAAGCGTTCAAATGCGGGCTACATAAGGTTAGGGCACGGGTTACACGCGGGTAGGCCTTCTGCAGGCCGCGTGTACCTTTGTGTGTCCTGATAATGAATGTCAAGCAACAGTCAAGGAAAAAACTGGTTTTGATAACCAGGTTCCCTGCTAGCTCTGACCTAACAGAAAACAAACAAACAGAGAAATAGGAATTCTACTCCTTTGAACTACCCAAAAACCTTACTTAAATCCAGAAACCCTAAGAGTAATATCCCCAGTGGAGTCGCCAATTCTATTGTTGGGAAATAATACCCTACGGACTAACAAGCTAGGGCTGAACTTGTACGCAGATCATGACCTTATAGAAATCACTTTTAACCTATCACCCCAATACTCAAACCCCTTTTTCACACACAAGCATGGAAAAGACCTACTAACCTTTTTATATCGACATTTGATGTAGATCCTCCATTGCGCTTTTATCCGCTTGCTCTCGCTGCTCCTTTCAAAGACAATCCTGCAATCAAGACAAAACACTACGCATGCATGCTATTCTTCTACCTAAGGGTTAGAGATAAAGCATAAATCAAATAAAATATATATCACATGTGCATTGGGACGGGAAAAGTATTCTTTATTAATCTCAAGATGAATCAACTTACAATGGTGATAGAGACCAACCACCGTTCCTCGATCCTGATCCTGGGCTCCTCCTCTTCTTTGTCCTCCAACCGCTTTGCTTGAAATCTGTTTAGGCTTAAGAAAATGCTAAAGGGTTGGGACAAGTGGATTCGGCAATTGGGCAGAGTTTCTTTGCTATCTTTTTCCTTCTCCAAATAGTACCCATACCCCTTCTTTTATAGGCTAGAAGGAGCTAGGGTTTTGGACGAACTCTCGGCCATGCATGGCTGGGAGTTCCAGTTAACTGACCCAAAGATTTTTGTCCCGTCGACAACTTTCCTGTTTTTGTGCTTTGTTAGGTGAACGCGGGCTGTAGTAGGCCAGCCCGCGTTCCAACTCGTGCAGTAGTGAGCCTGCCAGCGTTCCAACTCGTGCAGTAGTGAGCCTGCCAGCGTTCCAACGCATGTAGTGAAGGGTTAGGGCGTGTGCCACATGTTTTAAGAGGGTTTTCAAGGTTTTATTCAGCATGGCTTTGGCAAGGAAGAGACATGAGTTGGCCTGATGCCAGGTAAGCCTGTGTGGTGCATTTTAGGGTTATAACACCTGTCAACTAGGAGCTATCCCCACAAATCCACATAACCACAACTCAAAAGGATATTATTCCATATGGCATGATAAGTCACACATTCACCCATATGGTTATCCCGGGGAGGTTAGTCCGTTAATCGCTCGAGAGGTCATGGGTTTTACCCCCTTGGAGCGCAAAAAATGTTTTGGAGCAACCAACCTTGAAAAAATCTAGGATGCCACGCGGTGCCCTCTGATTGGGCCACGTGTCACCCTATGATGCATCCGTACAATACAGTCAAAATCCACTCAACACATAGTCAACATGCACAGTCAACTTCCACGTCATCTGCCATGTCATTGTCGTACAACCCAGTCACCTGTCTAGTCACCCTGCCACATCAGCATCTATACATCTCAATCAAACTGCCACGTAAACTTCGATACAACCATCTATCATCCGTACTTCCATATGTCATCTTGTCATTGGGCCATGTCATGTACAGACTACCACATGTCATGTTTGTACACTGCCACGTGTCAATTTTGTACTGGTCCAACTCAGCCCAAAAATGCCAAAATCGAGTGACATGTGTCACCTCTTGGTGATGTCACATCAGCATGATGATGTCATCATTACGTCATGCTAACTTCAGCTATCGTATTGCTGATTTCAACAATACGACCTCTTGACTTTGACCAGTTTGACTTTCTGCCTATTTGGGAAATCAATCAGAATGCGATATCTTTCGCATACGACGTCCATTTGTGAAAAACATTATATGGATGGAATCAACACAACAAGATGGATGCAATGGTGTTGGTTTTGTCTGATCCTGATAAATTTTAGTTTTAGGCCTTCTTGGATCCATTTTGGATCATGCCTCCACACTAAGACATTTTGGTCCTCCAAAAGGGCATTAACCAGTCATCAAGTGTGGGATAGGCCACCCCACTTGTTCTTTGTCCTTGAAATTTTTCCTATGCACCTGTCTCATCAAGATCAATTTCAAAAAAACCATGACAACTGAGAGCATATTGTTAGCCACTTGTACTCATTCACATCCTACTGAAGCCACTACCATCCATGTTGAAAACATTAGCAACGATAACATTAGAAATATGACTTCAAATGAGGTAATATGTTTGAATTACTTGCAGTACATTAGCTTATCTTGAAGCAAAGTATGATTGAAATTCAATTCTACAACCATCTCATGTTCATGCTTAAGATCAATTGCTTTACTTGGAACAATTATAGGTGTGTTGCTTGCACAAGTTGCCTTCCTTAATTGTTCCATTGTTTGTAGAGATTGATTTTATTTTAAGTGATGAGCATGTACAACATATTTGTTTCCTTCTTTAGTTAAGTGATATTAATTCCATTCCCTGTAGAATATTTATTTGCGATCATACAAATAAGGGCTACCTAAGACCATTCCACATTCATTGAGTGGCACCACATCACATGTTACCTCATCGATAAACTTTGATGAAATTGCAAACTTTAAAGTGCATTTCTTTGTTATGTGCAATTTATGATTGTTTCTTATCCATTTAAGTGAGTAAGGTTTATGATGTAGCTTAGTTGTCAATTCCAATTGTTTAACCACTTCCTCTTAAATCAAGTTAGATTGAGATCCACTATCTATCAATGTATCGATCTTAGTATGTTTCATTATCATCCTTATGTGAAACAATTTTCATCTAGAATCATATCCATCACCAATTTTTACCTATCAAACCAACTGTTGTGATCTTAGTCTCATCACCTGAATCATATCCCAAGTCTATTGGTCATGTTGTTGTTGCAACTGTTTTCCTCGCTTTCCTTTCTTTGAACCACTTTGTTCTCTTCTTTGGGTGCAATTGCCAACAATAGTCATCATCATGCTCTTATTTCTTGCAATTCTTGCAAGAGAGATTATCTTCCTTCCTTTTCGCTGAATTTTCTTTCTTTCCATTCCCCTTTCTTTTGTCCTCTTTCCTTGAAGATGATTCCCCTAATACACCAACTCTTGTTTTCCCTGCTTCAATGTATGTTGCTTGAAAATAAACCTCATGAAGATTAGTAGGTCCAAACATAAATATAGTGTTACAAATATGTGCAGGTAAACCTCCTATATACTTCATAAGAGTTTCTTGGGTATGTAATAGAATATTTAACATTAATGTCATCTTAAGAAATCCATCTGTGTATTCTTGCACCATTTGTCCTTTTGTTAGTTTAATACTTTTCCATTCAATTAAATCCTTGTCTTTATAACCCAAAGGATAAAATTCCTTTCTAAGTGCAAAAACAAAATCTTGCCATGATGGAAATATATTACCAACTTTTTGCATGCCATTTTGCAACTTACTCTGCTGCCAGATGAGTGATGTGCCTACAAGATGCAACGATGCCAATTTGATTTGAGTTTCCTCATCCTTGATTTGTCGCACACTACAATAAAATTCCATCTGTATGACCCCGTTATCAATCCTCTCATCATTGACTTCGCCATCATACATGGGTAATTCAAACTTCAAATCAAGCTTAAGTAAAGACATATCATGTTTATGTTTATGTTAATGTTTTCTCGCGGTGGATTTGGAGCTTGTACTTGAAGAAGAAGAAGCTGCTGGAGAAGAAGGAGGTGAAGGATGAGGTTTAGGAGGATCATCTCCTTCTTCACTTTTGTCTTGTTTATAAGATTCCCCTTGGAAATGCCTCTTTTGTTCCAGTTAGTCCTCATATAACACCTTTACCATCTTAGACATGGAGAATAAAGTCTTTTGCAACTCTATCTCATTTTGAGACATGCCTTCTTCCGATGCCATCTCCTCACTTTGAGAAGTCCTCTTTCTCGATCCAATCTTTGGATCCCCTTTTACAATATCACCTTCACCATGACTCAACCTTTCCATGGTAATCGTGCAAAATAAAAAAACCAACCGTGAACCTACTCTGATACCACTTGATCCGAAAATAATCTTTAAATACTTGGCTATGTTTTAAGCATGTGTTCATTTATCAATTAGGAATTCATGAAATAAGAACTTAATGAGATATTATAACATCCATAATGAAGAAATGCATATAATAATGTAATCTCAAAGAATAGAAAATCATAACAAAAAATTTGTTAACGAAGTTCGGCAAGATCACCTACGTCACTGGGCCTTTGTATCAGTGGGTGAGGCTTTCTTATTTCTCTTCAATGCTTCAAAAGTACGTCAGAAAGGTGTCAAAAGGATTACAAACTAGTCTGGATATGTTATGCTCAACCTCAATAATCCAACACAATTGACGACACTGAAAAAGGTTGAGCGTAGCTCCCGGAATTAGCCCACAAAGTTCCTCTCCTTAATGGCTTCCCTGCATAAAAATGGATTATGTTGTTATGAACCTCTATAAATCTTATAAGAACCCTTGGCTTATATATATGTGAAGTTGGTATCAACCTCCCAACTTCCTCCCAATATCTGGCCTCAAATTGGTCTCCAGATCCTCTAATAGTGGCTAAAATCCATTAAAATCAAGCTTAAAAATTAATAAAAAATATATAAGATGGTTAAAAACCCATATTTGGAAAAATATAGGGCACAACCTGTAATGTCCCCACTTTGGGACATTATCCCAGTGTAGAGATTTATGATGACCAGAGTGGCCAAATCGATGTTATAGCGAGTACAGGGGTATTTGAGAGGCATTTTGGGGTCCAACTTGTATTGATGATCATATTCCATCATTATGAGCCATTCCGCACAGGTTGGCTTTGGTTTTGTTGCATTCCGACGATTTCCATGATTTTGACTATTTTGAGCTATAAGTCAATGGAACTCACTGAAGAGGTCATTTTGGGCACATTACTTGGAGGAACCTCTCAGTGTAATAGCTCATTGGAATCGGGAGTATCAACACTACAGGATGGGATGGCTAGAAGTGACTTTCAGTGGCTAGGGAAGCCACACAGAGAGATAAGGAGCTTTTTAGAGGTAAAAAGGTTAATTAATTAATTAAAGTGATTTAATTAATTAATTAAATATTAATAAAATG
>ML777153.1:1083045-1110785 GCA_009831015.1 Picea engelmannii
GTTTCAGTGATCCAGTGGGGTGCACCATTCAGTGGGAGATTTTAGATCTACAGAGATTGAGAGGGATCTTGGAGATTCGGTCACCTGGGTTGATCTTACCATCACCCGATCTATCAGTTGGAATATTTATTAGGGTGATTGGACACTTTTGGCAGCAGGGTCGAGTTATTGAGGGTTTTAGCCTTCTATTGGAGCGTGGCATTCTTCAGCTGGAGAGTTTGACATTCAGATCTGCTTGTATTGATCTTCATTTCTCATTCAACCTTTGGAGGCATATTTTGTATTAGCGGGAGCATTTTGTAGCAGCTCTTATCTATTTTCTATCTTCTTGGCCATCTGTTGAGCATTCTAAATTGGCATCTTCATTGTAGCAGGTTTCTCTATTTTATGAATAAAGAAGAATTGAGATGTTTTGGCTTGTCTATCTTATTGCATATGGTTGAGGTATGTTCCATCGTTATCTCTTTATGTTATTTGCTGCATACACACATATAAACACATCTAAAAGGTAGATCAACAAAGTGTTTGACGAAATACCTCACTCAGAAAAAGTTTTAAAAAGACACCAAAACAATGATGATCCTTGAATAATGGTTTGGGATCATTACACAACCCTCTTTACTCCGACTCCTGGCCATAAGGGAGGAACCATGTTCTCATGGGAAAGAACTAGTGTGCTGGCCCCCCTTTCTCTCCCATCCTATTCATGTGGCTATGGCCCATGTGGCCACGGCCTAACACTCCACGTCCAATCTTCCAGTCTAGCCCCCGAATCCGCAGCTCTTGGTCACGTTTCTTGGTCGACGAAGCTATCCCTGCCAACCGGGCATTATCCCCATAAATCCTCACAATCACAACTCAAAAGGATATTATGCCATATGGAATAACAAGTCACACATTCACCCATATAGTTAGACCAAGGAGGTTAGTTCGTTGGTTGCCCAAGAGGTCAGGGGTTCAACCCCCGCGGAGTGAAACAAACTTTTTGGAATAGAAAACCTTGGAAAAATCTAGGGTGCCATGTGGCACCCTCTGATTGGGCCATATTTCACCCTGTGATTTGTTCGTACAATAAAATCAACATCCAGTCAACGCACAGTCAACATGCACAGTAAGCTGCTACATCACCGCCGTACAACCCAGTCACCTTTCCAGTCACCTTGCCATGTCTGCATCCATACAACCTAGTCACCATGCCACGCCATCTTCCGTACAACCACCTATCATTCGTACTGCCTTGTTTCATCCTGTCATCGGGCCACGTCATGTATGGTCTGCCACGTGTCACATCCGTACACTGCCACGTGTCAATTTTGTACTTGTCCAACTCAGCCCAAAAACACAAAAATTGAGTGACACGTGTCACCTCCTGGTGATGCCACATCATCATGATGATTCCATCATGAATTCATGTTGACATCACCTGCCGTACTGTTGACATCAGCAATACGACTTGTTGACTTTGACCAGTTTGATTTTTTGTCAGTTTGGGAAATCAGTCAGAATGCGATATCTTTCGCATACGGTGTCCATTTGCGAAAAAAATATATGGTCAGATTCATCACGATGAGACAGGTGCAATGGAACTGGTTTCATTTTATTATAATAACTTTGATTTTTAGTCCATCCAGGATCCATTTTGGATCATCTACCAACAATAAAATTGATTTAATTATTCAAATTCTGATGGGTATTAGGATTACACCTACAACATTTTAGGTGTGGCTTCTAGTGCTGACATACTAGACAACTATATCCGTGAAGTATACTTTATGATTTTCTATACCCTACAATACGCTTCAATCTGTTTGACCCAATTATCCAACTTCTTTGCATTCAACTCTCCATCATAAGTAGGAAAATCAAACTTTACATACAACTTTAACAAAGGAAAATCATGAGAATGTGAAGACTTCTTAGAACGCTTTTTCCTCTTATGAGAAGAAATTTCACTTTCATCAAAATAATATGATGATGATGGTAATGAAGGAGGCACTAGAAGTTCTTCACCTTCTCCTTCTTCTTTAATTGCTTCATTTTTTACCAAAGTACCTTCTCCCTTAGCTTTCTTTCGATCCTCGTACATTTCTTCCACCATGGACTTCAACAAATTAAATGTATTGAAGAAATGATATTCAGAGTCATAAGGACCTACCCTTGTTGGTGAATCCATCTCTCCTCTTTGAGGCAAACTCCTTTAACCAATTTCAAGATTATAACTTACAAGCTTGCCTTAACCTCTCTTAGATATGGACCTCATAAGCATTCACTTGAAAATACATGTCAAAACCAACTCTGATACCAACTTGATTCAAAAATCATTACATGTCAATTATTTCTTAAATACACATAAACATCCGACCATATTCATGAAATTAAGATCGACTTGACTATTTACAAAAGAACATGTGAATGTATTACTTATCCATACTCTTCAATAACATTGATAAATAACTTGCATAAATAAAATGTTGAAATGAAGTAAAGTAAGATCAACAATAATTAAATTGGAAGACAAACAATTTGTTAACGAAGTTCACCCATCCTAGGCTATGTCTTCGGGTCCTTTTTCAACAGTGAGACCATTCTTTAATTCTCAAATTCCAAAATTACAATGAATGGACTTACAAATACCAAGTTTTTGAAGACACCCCTTCAAGTCTGCTACTCAATCTCAGAAAAAGAGGTCACCATTCAATTCCTCTCGAAATTGTGAAAAAAATTAGTATAAACTTGACTATGTTATGAACATGTACCCAAAAATCCATTTTTGCACAAATAACGAGACTATGGGTTTCATACATAGCAATCTGAATTAATACTTTTATACACAAAAAATTTACACATAACTGACATCACCATCAGTTTCATCTCTAAATTCCAAGAAAATGAGTATAAACACTCTAGACTTCCCTCAAAGAACTCAATGACATCCAAAACCATACAAACCCAAAAATAGCGACACCTATTGCATGCAAAACGAGGCAATATTCACTTGGAACAAACTTATATGGCATGCATTCCAATGCTCATTTGTAAATCCATGTCTTCGTATGTTGTTCGGGCACTGTTTTATATAGGGTTAGCTAGCCCAACTGACCCCCTAGATACACACTCGCATATTGTTACAACTTAAATAATATATTCTTTGCTTGCTAAAACAAACAATGCATGTGGCACCATGGTAGGAAGAATATTTGCTAAAATATTGGAATATTCTGGGAATATTCCCCTATAGTTCATGGGTTGGATTCCCATGGGGAACCAATTTTATTCTCCCTTAGACATTATTGGCCAATCGGAGAGTGCCATGTGGCAGTCTCTGATTGGTCCACGTGTTTGCACAATCAATAGTATTGCATGTCATTTTCCACCTGTACTTGTATCAATATGCCACATCATTTCAACCTATCAACTACAATGTCATCATATGAATGTCATGTCATTTGTACGGATGACATGTGGCACTTTTTTATTGGTCTACATGGGTGCCTGAAAAATTCCAAAGATGAGTGACACTTGACAACCTCTTCTTCTGCCACATCATCCTTCTTATGTTATCGTGACATCTTCTTGCTATTCATACAACTTGTATGGCCTGCCATGTGGCACCCCTACTTTGACTTTTACCATGGTTTGACCAAACTTTGAATGGCCATAACTTCTTCATACAAACTCCATTTGAGGTGATTTTTGCACTGTTGGAAAGATAGCGCTGAGATATATGCTATGAAGTCGTTTTAAAGAGAATTTGAGATGATCAATTTTTGAGCATTTTGGTTCCTCCTAGATCTCTTTAGGCATTCCAGATCCTCCTAGATCACACCTCCCCACTGAAGAAATTTTGGACCTCCAAAAGTATGGATCAGTCAGAAATGAAGTGAGGATACTTCCACCTCACTTGTCTAGTATCATCCATATTTCCTACTTGGATAAAAAACACTTGACTCATCACAACCATAATTAAGAACGAAACAACATTGTTGACTAGGTTAACTATTCCCTTAAATTCACAAACTATGCCATTCATTGTTGCAATAACTAACCATAATCCATTGATTAGTAATAAATTGAACAAAAACGTTGAATATACAGATGCAAAAGAGAATGAACCATCAACATATTTTCCCTTCTTAATAGGAATAACATCAACCAAAGGACATTCTTTACTTTAGGTCATAGGCTGTAAATATTGATCCTCGATACTAGCATTTACTTTCATGTTCCCTATAGTGATAACAATAAAATTAGTCTTCATCTGATGAGCTCTCACAATGAACTCAATCCCATTCTTGAAGATATGATACTTGTTCTGTTCCCTGTAGAAAATGGTCTAAATATACCTCATCAATGAAACTAGATGTGATCGCAAACCATAACTTACATTGCTTAATTACTTGTGCCTAAGAATTATCACAAATCCAACCCAAAGGATATGGTCTCAGATGAGGCCTAGTTTCCAATTCAAAATTCTGAACAACTTGCTCTGAAATAAGATTTACTTGTGATCCACTATCAACGAGTATATCTATAATAGTGCGCTTTGAGATAACACGTAAATGAAACGGGTCCTTTCTTTTCCTTCCATCAAGAATTGCATTGTCCTTTGAAGGAGAAGTACATGAACTAAAAATTGCAACATAAGATTTACCTTTGATGCTCATAACGGTAACCATAGTTTCATCCTCAGAATCTGATCCAAGTTCTTGAAATATAGCTGTGGTCTTATTTTTACCCTTTCTAGGACGAGCCCACTTCAACTTCAATTTTGGATGCAACTTCCAACAATGCTTCTCATCATGTCCTTTCTTCTCATAGTGAGAACATGTAGGCTTGTTTTCTTCATCCTTCTTCAGTGTAGTTGTAAGGTACCATATGTAATATAATATGCCGAAACAATAATATTCACCAAAGATCAATGGAACAACAAAATATTGCAAAGAGAAACACCATAAATGATACCTTTATTCAGAGAAAGCAATGTTCACTTGTGTCTTCGAGGGGGAAACCTCCATAATATGTTAGGGACCTAAAAACCTAACATCTCATGTAGGTAGAATAATATATTTCCATGTAATAAAGGTCAATACTAGTTAATAAGGCCTATTTAATAAATATGAACAAGTAAATCTAAGAAGATCTAATAGAAGCTTCTGCTTCTAGAAATATCTTCCTCTAGGATGTTCTTTAGAAGATAGAATTAGTATAAATAAGAGTAGAAGGTATGAGAGGGATTTTTCTTGATAATTATTGTAATAGAGCTCTTCTCTGCTAGAGGTTTCCCCCTTGAAGAGACAAGTGAACATTGTTTCCTATCAAAAAAGGTATTATTTTGGAGTTGTGGTTCCATATATTTTGTTGTTCCGTTGATATATTTATGTTTTTTGTTGTTATTCCACTGTTATTCACTGCAATATTCCTATTTTTTTCTATTATAATAGATCTGGTACCTAACAAGTGGTATTAGAGCACTTTCGTTGGCAAGATTTGTAGGTTAATTTTTTTTTCCAGGGTAGAGATGTGTTATGATGTCTTTAAGCTACAAAGATCTATCGTTCAACACACAAATAATTGGTCGAGGAAGCATACACACAAGAAATACAAGAGGTACTTAAGCTCACATTGGTGGACACCCTTGTAACCCTTGTTGGTACCCCTTCGAGTGGTAACGCACCAGAAAACACTTGTATATGGACTTGTGTTACCACATATCTCTGTTATATCAAGAGACCCCTTAGCTATCCTAAAATCATCCATAGATCAACTGATTGACCACCTGACTGCTATAGTTCCACTAAGAACAACACTCGAGAAGATACTCTCTAGTACCTGGGTAGTCAGGTAGTATGGACAATGGCATAGTATAGCCTCCTTAGTTGGTTCCCTAAGACATTGGGACTAGTATTACTGTTGGAACCCACATGTATATTAGAGAGTTATAGCACAAGGAAAACCCTTGTCTATAGGAACCCTAAAAACCCTAACCCTTGGCAAAGAAATAAAACAGAAAAGGAATAGAGAATATCTATTTCCGTGCAACCTTTCCTCTGACATTCGGGTTGGAAAAATTACAAATAGAAAAGGAACATAGAATATCTGTTGCCATGCAACCTTCGCTCCTGCATTTAGATTGCCAAAATTATTATACATTTATTTCATTTTTTCTGTTAAGAATTTGGGTATTTCTATACTACAATATTATTCAGATCTGTATAATACCAGACAGTACCCTTATTTGAGACATATCTCATTGTATTCCCCTTTTCTCCTAAATCGTTGACACCTATCATTTTTAACATTTTTTAACCTCCCCGGACCCTTATTTTAGAACTATCTCATTGGATTCCCCTTTTCTTCCTAGTTGTTGACACCCATCATTTTTAACTTTTTTTACCTCCTCGAACCCTTATTTTGGACCTATCTCATTGGATTCCCCTTTTCACCTTGATCGTTGTGGTACCTATCATTTTTAACCTTTTTGTTTACCTTCCCGCACCCTTATTTGACACCTAACTCATTTAATTCCTCTTTTCACACTGAACACACTCATATATATCATTTTTCACTCATTATTCCATGGTCCCACTTCCCTCTTTCATTCCCTCCAGCCATGGCCACCACTCGCAACCAAGAGTTCCTTCACCTGCAATATGAATCCAAACAACACAAGGTAGACATCGAAATAATGATCTCTGAAATTGATTCCAATAATTACTGCTTGGACACCTTTGAAGAAAAACTTACAAGTGAATTGGCAGAGGTTAAGGGTGAATTGTCCTCTCTCACCCAGTAGTTCAAACAATCCCTTGGCTCTCCCTACCTTGAAAAACCTTCCCACTCTGAAGGTGAGAACTCTTCCCATAATATCGTTCTTCATTCCAATTCCCTTCCTTATGACCCCCGCCTTCCCCAAGTTGAAGTTGCAAATGTGTTGAACCTGCACAGAATAGATCTATCTATAAAATGCCACACATTTGTAGAGAGAAATTGAGAAAGAAGAAGAAAGAGAGAAATAATGTGTTATCTCCCAATAAAATTTCATTTTATTTAAGCCTTAGGTGGTTTTTGAGTATTTGTTTTCCTTAGTCATTCAACATGGTCTGTCCTTCATTGAATCCAGTCATCAAGTCTTGGTCATGTCAAACGATGTTGATAGATGACTAAGTGGTCATCAAGGTCATTGTCCTAATTTTTATGGTTCAAAGTCAAGTCATTTATATCCTAAAGTGAGTTAGGGATTATAAAGAGTCGATTTTGGTCCTTAATGATCCATCATTTGCTTTCAAGTCATGATTTGAACTTTGTTATATCATTACTCTCCATGATGATGCATTCGTAGCACACTTGGTCACTTTTGTACGTAAATACCTACCAACTTAGCAACCATTGTCAGTGCAGCTCATCATTTTTATACATGGCATGCTACCAACTCGGGGGAAAAGCTCTTTTTTGAAATTTGAAAACTTTCAAAGTGAAAACATATATCAAGAATGTTTTTTAATGTTCTTATATCATCATCAAAGTCTTGAGGCCCTCTTCTAAAGATGCATCTCGCCATCAAAGGAACATTACTAAGGTTTTCAAGAAACAACGAGAGTTGTTTGTCCTTAGAGTTTTCTTCTAATTTTCTCTGTGCAGAAGTATTTGCAGCAGGTACTCATACATCCGATGGCTCCAAGGAAAGATCCCATTCCCAAGAAGAGGTCATGCTCTGTGGTTATATTCGAGCCCACTGATACCACTTTGATCGAAAAAAACCCTAACCATGTGGACTCCTTCAAGCGCATGGGATGCTAGAGGTTTTTTCAAAAGATAGAAGGGCATCATCTGGAGGTGTCAAGAGATTTTGTGAAGAATTTCAAGGAAGGTAATACTCAAGTTGGCCCCTTGGAGATTCAGTTGAAAAAAAAATTAATTGTAGAAGTAACTGAGATTCCAAGGTCAGGAGAACTTTGGCTTAAGGCAAGGAAATTAGAGAAGGAGGACTGGTGTCAATACATGCTCAAACCTAAACATAGGGAAGTTGATTTGGTGAAGGGAGTGCCAAGGTAATGGCTGCTAGAGGAATATGAAAAGTTGCTTCTCATCATTCAAATATTTTTCACTTGTGAAGGGAGGTACAGTTAGATCTTGCAGTATCATTTCAAGTTTGTGATCCACTTCACTAGTAAGAAGGAAATTGACCTATCTTACTTCCTTTTCATGAGTTTTCAAAGGTTGATTTCATTTGCACAACGAAACCATGATAAACTCCAAAAGTCCATTTTTCACCATGCATTAATCAAACTCATAGTCATTGAACAGTTGAATAAGGAAGGGAAGGATTGGCCCACTTTCCTGTTTGTATCTAATTACAAAATTGACCTGCCTATTTCTCCTTCAAAACTCAAGACTCCTAGGAAGAAGACTGCAATACCTTCCTCTGCTCCCTCATCTAAAATACCTTCCTCTACTCATTCATATAAAATACCATAGTCCTCTCCTTCCTCTGCTACTTCATCTAAAATACCAAATTCCTCTCAAGACCCCATTCCTCAAGAACTTCCATCTGTCCAAGTGTATAAAAGGGATAAGAGAAAAGGAAAGGATCAAGAACCAGTTGTTGAAGAACAACTAGAGCCTTTTATGGAGCTTCCTCAAATGGAAATTGAAGATAATCCTCAGAATTTCCAAGCTAAAACTGGTACACCATCCCTCAGAAGGTCATCTAGGAGAAAAATTGTATTAGTAGAGGAATCTCATCAAAGCACTGATGTTATTGATACTAGAACTAGGTTGTCAAAATTTAGAGTTTCTCCTCTTGAAAAAGAAGCACTCGAAGCCATAGTCCAATTAAGTGAATCTCCACCAGAGTCATCTCCAGAGACATATCAAGGACCTAAAAATAATTGGGCGCAGTTACTCAAGGATGCAGACAGACAACTCAAAGAATTTTAGGAGAAGAACCAAAAACTACATCAAGAGAATGTCACACTTAGTAGACAACTCTCAAGTCAAATAGATGAACTAGTAGGGGAGTGTGATTAGCTGAAGAGGAACATTAGGAAAAACATGATACAAAGAAAGCAGTTGAAAAGCATGTACAAGTAGAATCTCAACTTGAGATCATACAACATAAAGCTTTATGAGGATGTATATTTGGCTAAGACCATGCTTAGTAAGAAGAACCTGGCAATTTTCCTAAAATAAACCTCTCTATCTAGCCCTCTGAATGAAGATAAGTGACTGAGGTATACTCAAGGTTTTGTGCTCAAACTTTTGGATATTGATAAGGTTTACTATCCACCTTTATTCCTTGAACCAAATGAACAGTGATTTTGTGTTTTGCCTATGATGAACCTAATGAAGAAAGAGGAAAGTTGGCTGAAGTTTTGGAGATTATAATTCTAATTTTTCCACAGGGAATTTCATCTATATGAAAGGTTCATGGCCCTCACAAGTACATACAATATGATACTGTCATCCCATTAGAGTTTTGGTATGCAACAAACTACAATGGAGATATACTCTGTTTTGGTTCTTTATCGATGTATGATTTGAATCCAGAGGAATATGCATATGGTAGAAGCATAGAGGATCATTTTTATCAGTTTATAATGAAGATAAAAAACCCTAGCAATTGCTAAATACATAAAGAATGCATATCACAAAGAGAGATATTTTACAATGACAGTATGGAAAATGGTTCTCTTTAGGGTGTAGGGTATTCATCTTCCAAGCAACAATTCCAGAAACCATTTTCATCCTCTGATACACTTCCCACGTCATATTTCATACATTTATCTCAAAATTGTCTTTTACAACAAGTTGGTAGTGCAAACTGCATTTTTCCTGTGCATTGCACTACCAACTCTTCAAACTTTTGCATGGAGGAGTTTTTGTCAACTTTGAGCTAATTTTAAATATTCAATGGTTGATTCATTTCTCCAGGTGTTAGATAAAAGTGGTGAAGGACTTCTACAACCACAAGGAAGCTTAGGTGGAGCTAAAGATTTGGAATTTGGATGGGATACATATCCCTTAAAAATAAGATCTCATCCTACCTTTTTGAGATTAGATTAGATTCTATTTGAAAAGTAGCATTCAGATCCATCTTTTGAGGATCATGAAACTAATTTGTAAAAGCTATTTAAGCCCATTGAGGCATCATTGTAAAGGGTTCGAACTTGGAACTTTGAGATACTCTTTTTGTACAAGACTTTGATATATATCTACACACACACACACACACACACACACACTGTAATCGTAAGATTCTTTCACTGTTATCGTTTAGACCTATGTTCATTTGTCTTTTCTTGTACCTATATTGAATGTCATATTCATTTGTTTTGTTTACATAGTGACTGATTAATGTCTTTTAATCATTGCATTGGTGGGCATAAATATAAGTATTCTTCCTTGTTATAATCAGTCTTTCATATATATTTTAAATATACATGATCTTGCTGGTATAATGAGTGTCCCCATCCATTTGAGTTTAAAAACCATTTGAGAAATACCTTTTGAGAGCCTTATCTTGTCTGGATATGTTCAAGTGTCTTGAGTGAGGGAGTTATTGAATGAGTTATTCATTTTTTGATCTATTTTTATACATTTTATTGAACATTTGATTAAGTTACCAAGCTTACTCAACCTACAACCTTGAGTGACTCTTGGAGTGATAAAAAATTGGCATCGTTGTCAGGGATAGGATTGAGAAGCAAGCTTCCCTGGGACATGACATAGTCCTAGATTTTTATGATAGACAAATGCAGGGCATTAGTTTGGTTGTAATATTCTATCTGGAGACTCCATTGGTACATTGTGGCTCCTAAGAAGGAACATACTCGAGCAAATCCTCAATAGCCACTAATTGATCCAATATCTGATCCTGAAAGGATCATCAAAGAAGGAAAGTCATTAGAGAAGGGATCTTCAAGTTCAGGTATCTCTAGAAATCCTTCTATGTCTTTTCCATAAAATCCATTAATAAAACCAACACTTATTGAAACTATAAGCTAAAATACTGATAGTGAAAAAGTAGTTTCAGAAGTTCAAGGATCTTATGATATTACTCAAGAAGGTAGTTCACCATTTGTTGAAGAAGACATTTTCTTATCATCTATAGATTCTTCTCAGTCTGAAACCGAACAAAATTATTCTTACATTCATACAAATCTTCTTACAGTTGATCTTGTCTTACATGAATTGTCTATAAAAGGAGAAGAAAACCTTGCCAAGTTATTGTCTGAATTCTATAGAGATTATTTTTTCCCTTCTTCCATTGCAAGTCTAGAAGTATCTTTCTCTCGCATTACCTCAACTTCATCCTCTGTATCAACCTCATCTCAGTCCCTAGTTATACAAACTTCTAGTACTTATACATCTACCACTTTCATGGAAGAAACACCTCAAAATATTACTAAGACGGAAATAATCATAGTTGCTAGATATGCACCATTAGTATTTCCATATCCTCTGAATACAATGCCTACTGGAGACTATCAAAAGTACATGCCAAAATTTTTAGGGATAGAAGAGGTCACAGCTGAAGAGAATCTTGAATTATTTTATAGTTATGCTGATAACTTAAATATCACACGGGAGGATGTATGGATGAGAGTGTTTGTCCAAAGTTTAAATGGAGAGGCTAGGAGATGGTTTAGAGAACTAACACTAGGAACCATAACATGTATTGAAGTTTTAGATGATACTTTCTTAAAACAATGGGGGATAAGAAGAATTTTCTTTACTACATCATAGAGTTTGATAACTTGAGAAGGGAAACTGGTGAATCAGTGTCAGACTTTACCAAGAAATTTAACCAGATGTATAGCAAGATCCCAGCTGAAATCAAGCCTATTGCTACCTCTGCAAAAATCACATATGATAATGCCTTTGATTCTGAATTTTGTTTGTTGTTAAGAGAAAGGAGATATGTTACATTGAATGATATGTAGGATGAAACACTTGAAGTGGAATCTAACATCCCTGCTGTAGAAAAATTGAAAGGTAGAGGTGTTAGAAGGAAACAAAAGGGAGAAGCCTCATCATCAAGTGTTGATCCCAATATTAAAAAGATGGCTAAAATGATAGAATCTTTGACCTCTGAATTGTCCAAGATTAATATTGAAAACAAGATGTCTGGAAAAGGTATAGATACAAATTCTTTTATTCCTCAAAATCCAAATCCTTATAGAAGCAATAATGAGCAAACTTAAATTTTACAAAGGAATAGAAATGCTAACGAGGATCAGAAAATTAAAGCCCCTTTTCAGAATACAGTGATGGAGAAAGAGCATCTAGAAGAAGATGACGAGATTCATTGTTTAGGAGATAAAGGTGATGCATCCTTTTTGACACAAACTACTTATAAGGAATCTTTGATTAGTCATCAGACTAGTCAAGAATCAAATGATGGGTCTGCTTTTCAAACTGTTGATCATAATAGGTACAATTTGTATATAAACAAAATAATAGCAAGAAAGATGAGCAAGATACTCCCAAAAAAGTTGTTTCCCATGAAAAACAACAACCAAGCAAAGATTAGCCTCAAACAAAGGATCAAGTACTTCTTAAAATTCCTCTGCATGAGGTATGAAACCCCGACAAAGTTCCTTTTTCATTTAGCTTTGAATCAGAAATTCAGAAGGTCAAAATTCCCATACCACTCATGGAATTAATGAAGAATGATACTTTCAAACAAACCATCCTCAAATCCCTTGAGCCTAAATCCATGCCAGTTGTTGTTGATGTTGTAAACCTCCAATATGATAAGCCTACTATTGTCCTTAGTCCAATGGTTGAAGACCGTGAGGAAACCTCTCCACCTTTTTATGTCTTCTTGAACATCCATGATAAAATTATGCATAATTTCATTTTAGACATAGGATCTTCTCATAACCTCATGACAAAATCAGTCATGGATGAGTTGGGTTTAGAAATTACCAAATCTTATCATGATTTATTCTCATTCGACTCTAGGAAGGTTAAGTGCCTTGGCTTGACTAAAGATCTAGCAATTTCCTTATCGTAGTTACCTATGAGGAGCATGGTAATGGACATTGTGGTAGCTTATGTGCCACCCAAATTTGGTATGATATTATCTAGAGCATGGATAAAAACGCTAAGCGACACCTTGCAAAATGACCTTTCTTATGCAACTATCCCAATCTTTGGAGGGGAACAAAGGAGATTGTATAGGAAAGCATAATTAACCTATATTATTAGTGATGAGAAGGATCTTACAAATCATCCAATCTACTCAATTAATATAGGTTTTGGATCTTGTATACTTCAAATTGATGATTCTCAGTCATCATCTTTGCAGCTCAGAAAGCCTATTTTCCAATCTTCAGAAGTGGAAAGCACTCCTATATGGAGTATATTCTTTGATGGCATTTTTTCAAGAGAATCTATAGGAGCAGGTGTTGTTTTTTTTTCACCTTCCAAAGAAACAATTCATTTGTCTTTCAAGTTGGATTTCAAGGTGAAAAATAACATAGAAGAATACAAAGCCTTGGTCTTGGGCTTAAATGATGGTAAGGACATGAATATTCAGGGGCAGAAGGTATATGGAGATGATGGTCTGATAATTCAAAAAATTAAGAACACTTTTCAATCCAAACATGTTAGGCTTAAGGCATATAGAGGTGAGGTATGGAATCTCATTGATTCTTTTCTAGCATTCAATATTTTATATATTCCTAGAGCCACGAATCAACTTTCTGATTCATTAGTTGTTTCAGCTAGTACCTTTAATCCACCATTGCCAGCGAAGCTTAACTATGAAATTCAAGTGAAATATAGACCTTCCTTGCTAGACAATGTAAAGTTTTGGAAAGTGTTTGAAGATGATGAGGAATTGGTTAGATTCTTGGAAGTTATAGATGAATTTTCTTCTCTCCATATAGATCATGAAAATGAAAATGTTGAAAAGGTCAAAACCCTTAAATTGAAAAACAAAATTGGACGCCATGATATTATTCAACTTCCTAATAATCGAATCCCAAGAGTATTAGTACCACTTGAGAAACGTTTTGACCAAAATGATGTGATTTTGAAGGCTGATAAGAAAGAATAAGACCATGTTGTCTTTAAGTACAATTTAGGAGATGAACAATGCCCAAAAATCATAAATTTGTCCACACAATTGACTATTGATCAAAGATCTGATTATGGTAGCCTGATGAAAGAGTTTTCATACATTTTTGCATGGGAGTAAAATGACTTAAAAACATATGACACTCAAGTGATTGAGCATAGAATACCTTTGAAGAAACAAACCACTCCATTCAAGAAAAAAATAAGATCTATTAGCCCTTTTCTTTTACCCATAATGGAAAAAGAAATTAAAAAGTTATTGAATGCTCAAATTATCATTCCACTAATATATTATGTGTGGGTTTCTAATTTAGTTCTTGTTAGGAAAAAGACTGGGGAAATTGGGTTATGTGTTGACTTAAGGAACGTGAACAAGTGTTTCAACAAAGATAACTACCCTTTGTCGAAGATGGAGAATATCTTGCATAGAGTTTCTGGAGCTAGTCTCATGTCTTTTATTGATGTTTTTTCAGGCTATTTCCAAATCTCAGTACATCCAAATGACAGAGAAAATATATCCTTCACAACTCCTTGGGGTACTTTTATGTATGCCAAGATTCCCTTCAGTCTTATGAATGTTGGGGCCACCTTTCAGAGGGCCATGGACATTGCCTTTGTAGGTGAGAAAGATAAATTTGTTTTGATATATTTGGATGATCTAACAGTGTTTTCTCAAATCCATAAACAACCAAGTGGATTTCCAAACTCACTGAGTTTGACATTGATATTAATCCAACCAAATTGATAAAGGGTCAAGGTTTGGAAAAATTTCTTGTTGAAGAGAATTATGAACTGTTGGGTATCAATTTCATTAGCATAAATACAGAGGATGCACAATATGAAATCTCAGTTGAAAGGTACACTCATGATCATCTAGTTTCATCCCATTTGTCTTCTTTTGAATGGTACAACAATATTATATACTTTTTGTAGAACCTTTCAACCCCTCCAGAGATGAATCAAAACAGATGAGAGCACTAAAACTCAAGGAAATCAAGTTTTGTATCAATGAAAATATGCTCTATTGGAAATACCCCTACAGGATGTTGTTGAGGTTCCTTGATAAAGAAGAATCAGTTTAGGTTATGTATCAGTTTCATTGCAGCAATTGTGGTGGCCATCACTATTGGAAAACCACAGCCCACAAGATTTTCAGGGCTGGTTACTATTGGCCATGCTTATTTTCTAATGTTTTCTCTTATGTAAAGACAAGTGAAAAGTGCCAAAGGTTCACTGGAAAATAGCAGCTAAAATATCTCCCATTGAAGCTTATTGTAGTCACTGGACCCTTCCAACATTGGGGGTTGAAATTCATTGGAGAGATGCATCCATATTCAAGTGGCCAACATAGGTGGATTTTGGTAGCAACTGATTACTTTAAAAAATGTATTGAGAATATTCCTACCATAAATGTCACTCATTCTGTAATCATTAACTTTTTGAATGATCATATTTTTGCTAGATTTGGCTGCCCCAATAGACTTGTTACTGATAATGCAACTACTTTTAAATCTGATGCTTTGGTGAAGTTATGTGGTGACATGGGTATTCAGCTTGTTCACTCAAATTCCTACTATCCTCAAGGAAATGGCCTTGCTGAATCATCATACAAAATCCTAGTGAGGATTATTATAGGGTTGCTTGAAGAAAACCAAAGGAGTTGGGATTCTAAATTAAAATGTGCACTCTGGGTTGATAGAGTGACAAATAAGAAGTCCATTGGTTCTTTTCCATTCAAGTTAGTGTATGTAACTGAAGCCATTTTTGTAAATGTGTTGAACCTGCATAGAATAGATCTAGCTAAACAATGATACACACATTTGCAGAGAGAATAGAAGAAAGAAGATGAAGGAGAGAAAGAATGGAAGAATTCTCATTAACCGTTGGAATAATGAATAATTTACACATGATATACTTTGTATTACTCAATGAGTTCGACTTGAGGTGAACTAATGTGCCATAGTGGTGGTCTAGAGTGATATGGACACACACCAACACTTACAGGAGCGAACTTCCACCTATTCTAGTCTCTTAGGCAGTTACAGAAGTGAACTGCCACCTAGTTGACTTAACTAGTCAGCTAGTCTTCAGTTAACTGACTGGACAGAGAGTAGCAAGGAGTTAACTCAGGGAATCAAGGCTAATGTGCCACTCTAGTGATGATACCAAGGAAATGTCGAATTAGCATGGTGATGATCCCAATGTTGCATGGTGATGATCCCAATGCAACATCTAAACTCAACTCAACTAGTCAAACTGAAGTGTCAACTAAAAGAGAATATTCTCCAGGTGGAATATTCTCCCCTAAAATATAGGAGACTGGATAATGACTAATTATGAATAATAAACAAGGAATAAACTTAGGAAAAATAAATCCTAGGTGTGTGTGAAGTAACTCCAACACCCCCCGTGAACATCACTATGGTGAAAATAAAGATTGGGTCTCGGCAACGAGGCCATGTTAGGTACCCAAGTACAAAAGATACATTGAAAATAAAGTGAGGAAAGAGGGAAACCTCATGGGAAAACCCCCCCTCAGGGTATAATGTATGTAAAAATAAGAACTACAGTTGCTAGGCAACTGTGTCCTTCACTCCAAGACGACCTCGCAGAGAATGGAATTTCTACTCAGTGAAGGTCTTGGTGAAAATGTATGTCGTCTATCCTGCTTAAGGACAGAACTGTAAGTCGATGATCCCCTCATGTACTAAGTCCCGGATGTATTGCATGTGGATCTCTATGTGATTCATCTGCTGCCTCTGAATTGGATCTCGGTAGAACTTCAGAGTGCTCTAATTGTCACACCAGATGATGATCGACCGATGAAACTGAATGCCGAACTCAGTGAGAAAATATTGTAGTCACATAGCCTGAATGGTTATGTTAACTACCCCTCTGTACTCTACCTCAGCTGAAGATAGAGAAATGGAAGCTTGCTTCTTGCTCGATCAACAGAGAGGCCCAGAACCAAGACTGAGTGAGTAACTAGATGTGGACTTGCGATCAATACTATCGCCATCCCAGTCAGAATCAGTAAACCCGATGAGATCTAATGTAGAGTATACTACATAATGAATCCCAAAGGTGATGGTGACCTGTAAGTATCAAAGGATACACTTTGCAGCCTTCCAATGTAGCTCATGTGGCTCCTGCATGAATCTAGAAACTACGCCAAATGCATAGGAGAGGTCTAGTCTGGAGTGTGTGAGATACAACAAGCTCCTCACTAGTTGTCTATGTAGTGTGTTGTCAACCAGTGGAGTCTCCCCACCATCCTCAAGTTTGACTCCTAATAGGAAAGGAGTCGGAGCAGACTTGTAGTCTATCATGTGAAATCTCTCAAGGAGATCTCGTGCATACTTGGTCTGAGACAATTTGATGCCTGATGCATCCTGACTGATCTCAAGTCCAAGGAATAAGTGTAGTGGACACATGTCCATCATTAAAAACCTGTCATGTAGAATCCTCTTGACTACAACAATCACTGAAGTCAAGCACTCGGTGATCAACAAATCATCGATATACATAACTAAAAGTATAAGTGAATCAACTGTCCTGAGCATGTAGACATTCGGGTATGATTTACAACATAAAAATTTATGTGACAACATGTAGAATTCCATCTTGGCATACCATGCCCTCGGAGCCTGTTTGAGGCCATAAAGTGACTTCTTCAGTTGACAAACCAAAGATGAGTCTTGCATAAATCCCTAGGGATGCTCCATGTAGATCTCCTCAGAGAGATCCTCATGAAGAAATGAATTCTTCACGTCCATTTGATGGACTTCCCATCCCTTGGATGCCACAATGGCAAGGGCCAATCAAATGGAATCCATCTTTGCTACTGGAGTGAAGGTATCATCATAATGTATACCATGAACCTACTGAAACCCTTTGGCGATAAGCCTGGCTTTGCATCTTTTGATCTGTCCATCCGCTGCACTCTTGGTCCTGTAGACCCATCTGCATCTGACAAGTTTCCTCCAAGAAAGAAGGGGAACCAAATCCCAAGTCTGGTTCTCGAGGAGGAAGTTGTACTCCTCCTTCATGGTGGATTCCTAAAAGGGATTTCTAGTAGCCTTGCCATAAGACTATGGATCTGAAGACTGAACCAAGAAAATATGCCTTGGAGGCAATGGTTCAGTGGCACTGAGTGCAACAAGAAGCTCCTCGAAATCAGATCGAGTCCTCCTAGTATCGGTTGGATCACCAACGAGATCCCCTGCATCCTGAAGAGTGTTCTGTGCCCACTTGGGCCTCTGCTCTGGCTCTGCAACTGCATCTGGATGCTCTGACTCTACATCTGACTATATTAACTCTGAATCTCAATCTGAATCATCTGAGTCCTCTGAATCAGAACTCTCATCTGAAGAAGATTCGACATGTGCATGCTCATCATCTCAAACAGGTGGAAGAGTTAAGGTGTATGCATGCGGCTGCTGAGGTACATGTGAGACACTTTCCTCAAATTGGACACTACGCTCAATGATGAGCCGTTCCGAGGAAAGATCAATAAGCCTATATGCCTTCACACTGTCGAGGTATCCAACAAAAATGGACTTAGTTCTTTGTGGATCAAGTGTCATCCTCTTTTCAGAGGGAATCCGAGCCCATGCACGAGAACCAAAAATGTGAAAGTGGGTCACTTCTAGTTTCAGGTTGCTCCAAGCCTCGTAGGGGGTCTTATCCTTGGAAGATATATGGGGATATTTGTTTTGGATGTATGTTGCACAGTTAAGTGCTTCGGCCCATAGTCTCTATGGTAGTGACTTTGCATGCATCATGAAAGATGCCATCTCCTTTAGAGATCAGTTTTTCCGCTCAACAACTCCATTTTGTTGTGGATTGTAGGGAACTATATGCTGCAACTAAATCCATGCCTCATGGAAAATATTATGGATCTCATGATTTACATACTCTCCCCCGTTATCAGTTCGGAGGACTTTGATCTTCTTCCAGACTGTGTCTCAACCAAAGCTTTGAAATCTTTGAGTTGTTGAAATACTTCTGATTTTTTCCTGAGAAAGTAGATCCAAGTAAAATGTGAGAAATCCTCAACAAAAATGAGAACAAACCTTTTTTTTTTTTATCGATGGATGCGGAAAATGACCCATGAGGTCATTGTGGATCAGATCCAAATGTGCGGAAGCTCCCTAAGACTTTCCTTTGTCAAATTTCTCTTGAGGTTGTTTCTCGAGAACACATCCCTCACACACTCCCTTGGAGAAATGGATGTCTAGTAGACCATCAACTAATTTTTGTTTGCTAAGCTGTTACATGTATATGAAATTCAAATGTCCAAACCTTTCGTGCCATATCCTACTAATTTCATCAGCATGAGTAAGCAGTAAAGCATAATCAGGTTCAATGAATTTAGAAAAAGTATACAATCTAGACTGATGATTTACCTCACCGGTAGCAACCCTAGAGTTGGTTTGCATGTTGTATATGTCCACGAAGTTGGTGTCAATATGAATTTATTTCCGGTGATAGAATTTGTCATCTTATATATGGATAGAAGGTTGATAGAAAGTTTGGGAACATGTAGCACGTTTTCGAAGCTTCCATTGGTGAGTTCAATCCTTCCTTTTCCGGTGACTTCAACAGAAGAGTTGTCCCCCATCAGAATAAGAGGACCTTTTCATGCATCCAATGAAGAATAGACTTCTTCTAAGGTATCCATGTGATTTGATGCTCCTGAATCTACGATCCAAGCATTGAGAGAGGAGTTGATGACAATCAAGGCATGGCTAGAATTTCCTTTCTTGGAATTTAGATCTTTTGGATTCTTCTTCTTTTCACCCTCGAGGATGCGATATCCAAGGTTGTTTTCCTAAAGTATTTGAGACATCAGATCTATTTTTTTTTGCATGCATGCGGATTTCAAATGGAATCCTTTGTGACAGTATGTGCATTTCTCTCATTTTCTTCCCCTTTCTCCTTTGGATCTAGAGGCATCAGTGAAGGGTTTTGTGTACCCTTCCTTCTTCATATGTGCATGATATTTCCGCTCATATTTATCTTTATATTTATGATATTTGTAGCTGCCCTCATGCATATTGAGTGCATGCACCCTTGGGCCTTTGAGTGCACCCATGTTGATGAGCTTGGTTTTCTCTTGTGTCTGGGATTTGATAAAGTCCTCAAGAGAAGGCATATTCCAGGTGGCTCCAGAGGCAAATCTGACAGTATGGAATGTGGATATGAATAATGATAATTCATGACCAAGATTGGAGAGAATGGTGAGAACCATTTTTTTCTCCTCCATCTATTTATCAACCCCGCAAGATTTGAGTTGCGATAGTAAATCCTTGAATTTTGTAAAGAAATCTTAGATATTGTTGAATCTTTTTGGATCCAATGTGAGAAGCTCCACCTCCAGCATGTGCCCCCTGATCTCATTTTGTTTTCGAAAGATCCCTTCCAAGGTTTTCCAGGCTTCATTGGGAGTCTTACAGGAAGATATGTGAAAAAGGAGATCGAGAGAAATAAGACAACAAATTGTTCCGAGTGCCTCATCCATGCGATTTAAGTACTTGGATTTTTTTATGGTTGATGTCGGATCTGTATATGTATTCATGGTTAACCTTTACAACCCTCTGCATCGGATATGTATGGATATTTTCTCCTTCCATGAAAAATAGTTGTAAGGTGTAAGAATGAATTCTTTTTGGAATTCCATCTTTCCACTGTCTTCAATCTTTTGTACCTGCAAAACTTTTTGGTGTAGATTTTTATTAGTAGTCCGTCGGATTTGATACCATGTAAATGTGTTGAAACTTCATAGAATAATTCTATCTAAACAATGATACACACATTTGCAGAGAGAAGAGAAGAAAGAAGATGAAGGAGAGAAAGAATGGAAGAATTCTCATTAACCGTTGGAATAATGAATAATTTACACATGATATACTCTGTATAACTCAATGAGTTTGACTTTAGGTGAACCAGTGCACCATAGTGGTGGTCTATAGTGATCTAGACAGACACCAGTAGTTACAGGAGTGAACTTCCACTTATTCTAGTCTCTCAGGCAATTACGAGAGTGAACTGCCACCTAGTTGAGTTAACTAGTCAACTAATCTTCAGTTAACTGACTGAATAGAGAGTAGTCAGGAGTTAACTTAGGGAATCAAGGCTAATGCACCACCCTGGTGATGATACCAAGGAAATGTTGAATTAGCATGGTGATGATCCCAATGCAACATCTAAACTCAACTCAACTAGTCAAATTGAAGTGTCAACTGAAAAAGAATATTCTCTAGGTGGAATATTCTCCCCTAAAATATAGGAGACTATATAATGAATAATTATGAATAATAAACAAGGAATAACCTTATGAAAAATAAATCCTAGGTGCGTGTGAAGTAACTGCAACAATTTTCCCTATCTAACTTGCACTACCTGTTGCAAAATTGTTTCAATAAGTAGAAGGGGAACCAAATGATTTGGTTAGAAGGATTATTCATCTTGTTTAACTTCAACAAGTAAGAGAGTAGTTACTTGAGAAGAAAGAGTTACATTAGAATAAGATGAAATATATATTTGACAAGAAGGCTAAAGAAGATATTTTCCAAACAGGGGATCTTGTTTTGAAGTGGGATGCTTACAAACACGATAAGGGAAAGCACAAGAAATTTGACACTTTGTGGACTGGTCCTTTCATCATCTCTCAAGTGTTGTAGAAAAATAATTTCCTCTTACAAAACCTGGAAGCTAATGAAGTATTTGGTGGCCCAGTCAATGGGCATTTTCTCAAAACCTATTTTTATTAAGGCTTTTCAATCCTTCTCCATTGTAAATATCATTTCATTAGTTTATGTTTTCAGTTTAGTTTCATCAATAACTCCATGCCCAATGAAACAACAAGTTCATTTTATTTTTAAGTTTTTTAGGTGATAGGAAAGGAAACTGGTCTTACGAGTTCTTGGAACCTAACATGGAGGTTTCCATCCCCAATTAGAGCTAGATGTTATCTCCCAATAAAATTTCATTTTATTTAAGCCTTAGGTGGTTTTTGAGTATTTGTTTTCCTTAGTCATTCAGCATGGTTTGTCCTTCATTGAGGTCAGTCATCAATGATTTGCAATGCCAAACAATGTTTATGGATGACTAAGTGGTAATCAAGGTCATTGTCCTAAGTTTTACGGCTAAAAGTCAAGTCATTTATATACTAAAGTGAGTCAGGGATTATAAAGAGTCGGTTTTGTTCCTTAATGATCCATCATTTTCTTTCAAGTCATGATTTGATCTTTGTTCTATCATTACTCTCCATGATGACGAATTCTTAGTGCACCTGGTCACTTTTGTATGTAAAGCGTTGCCAACTCAACAACCATTGTTAGCACAACTCATCATTTTTATACATGGCACGTTACCAACTCGAGGGAAAATATCTGTTTTGAAATTTGAAAACTTTTGAAGTGAAAACATATATCAATAAGGTTTTTTAAGGTTCTTAGATCATCATCAAAGTCTTGATACCCTCTTCTAAAGTTGAATATTTCCATCAAAGGAAAATTACTAAGGTTTGAAAGAAAGAAAGAACGTTGTTTGTTGTTAGAGTTTTCTTCTAATTTTCTCTGTGTAGAAGTATTTGCAGCAGGTACTCATACATCCGATGGCTCCAAGGAAAGATCCCATCCCTAGTAAGAGGTCAGGATCTTTGGTTAGATTCAAGCCCACTGATACCACTTTGATCGAACAAAACTCTAACCATGTGGACTCCTTCAAGAGCATGGGATGCTGGAGCTTTTGTCAAAAGCTAGAAGGGCATCATCTGGAGGTGTCAAGATATTTTGTGTAGAATTTCAAGAAGTGTAAAACTTAGGTTGGCCCATTGGATATTCAACTGAAAATAGACTTAATTGCAGAAGTAACTGAGATTCCAAGTTCAGGATAACTTTGGTTTAAGGCAAGAAAATTAGAGAAGGAGGACTGGTGTCAAGACATGCTCAAACTTAAACATACGGGAGATGATTTGGTGAAGGGAGTGCCAAGGAACTGGCTGCTAGAGGAATATGACAAGATGTTGTTCATCATTCAAATATTTTTTACTTTTGAAGGGAGGTACAACTAGATTTTGCAGTATCATTTCAAGTTGTTTCTCCACTTCATTGGTAAGAAGGAAATTGACCTATCTTACTTCCTTTTCATGAGCTTGCAAAGGATGATTTCATTTTCACAATGAAATCTTGATAAACTCCAAAAGCCCATTTTTCACCATGCATTAATCAAACTCATAGTCATTGAACAATTGAAGAAGGAAGGAAAGGATTGGCCGACTTTCCTGTTTGTATCTAATTACCAAATGGATCTTCCTATTTCTTCTTCAAAACTCAAGAATCCTAGGAAGAAGATTGTAATACCTTCATCTGCTCCCTCATCTGAAATACCTTCCTTTGTTCCTTCATATGAAATACCGCAATCCTCTCCTTCCTCTTGTCCTTCATCTAAAATACCACAGTCCTCTCAAGACCCCATTCCTCAAGAACTTCCACCTGTCCAAGTGTATAAAAGGGATAAGATAAAAAGAAAAGGCTCAAGAGCCAGTTATTGAAGAACAACTAGAGCCTCTGATGGAGCTTCCTCAAATGGAAATTGAAGATAATCCTCAGACTGTCCAAGCTAAAATTGGTACACCAACCCTCAAAAGGTCATCTAGGAGAAAACTTGTATTAGCAGAGGAATCTCATCAAAGAACTAATGTTATAAAGCCTAGAACTAGGTTGTCAAAATTCATATTTTCTCCTCTTGAAAAAGAAGAACTTGAATCCATAGTCCAATTAAGTGAATCTCCACTAGAGTCAGCTCTAGAAACAGATCAAGGACCTAAAACTAATTGGGCTCAATTACTCAAGAATGCAGACAGACAACTCAAATAATTTTAGGAGATGAACCAACAACTACATCAAGAGAATTTCACACTCAACATACAACTCTCAAGTCAAATATATGAACTAGAAGGGGAGTGTAATAAACTCAAGAGGAACATTAGGAAACATATGATACTAAGAAAGCAATTGGCAAGCATGTACAAGCAGAATATCATCTTGAGATCATACAACATAAAGCTTTCTGAGGATGTATATTTGGCTAAGACCATGCTTAGTAAGAATACCCTGGAAATTTTCCTAAGAGAAACCTCTTCATCCAGTCCTTCGAATGAAGATAAGTTACTGAGGTATACTCAAGGTTTTGTGCTCAAATTTTTGGATATTGATAAGGTTTAATGTCCACCTTTTTGCCTTGAACCAAATGAACAGTAATTTTGTTTTTTTCCTATGATAAACCTAATGAAGAAAGAGGCAAGTTGGTTGAAGTTTTGGAGTTCATAATTCTAAGTTTTCCACATGGAAGTTCATCTATATGACATGTTCATAGCCCTCATAAGTACAGATAGTATGATACAGTCATCCCATTAGATTTTTGGTATGCAATGACCTACAATGGAAGTATACTATGTTTTGGTTCTTTACTGATGTATGATTTGAATCTAGAGGAAGATGTATATGGTAGCAACATAGAGGAGCCTTTTAATCAGTTTATAATGAAGATCAAAAACCCTAGAAATTGTTAAATACATAAAGAATGCATATCACAAAGAGAGATATGTTTACAGTGACATTATGGAAAATGGTTCTCTTCAAGGTGTAGGGTATTCATCTTCCAAGAAGCAATTCCAGAAACCATTTTTAGCCTCCGATACACTTCCCAAGTCATCTTTCATACATTTATCTCAAAATTGTCTTCTACAGCAAGTTGGTAGCACAAACTACATTTTTCCTATGTAGTGCACTACCAACTCTTCAACCTTCTGCATGGAGGAGTTTTGGTCAATTGTGACTTGATTTTCAGCATTCAATGGGTGATTCATTGCTCCAAGTGTTAGATAAAGGTGGTGAAGGACTTCTACAACAATGAGGAAGCTCAGGTGGAGCTAAAGATTTGGAATTCAGATGGGATACCTATCCCTTAAAAATAGGATCTCATCCTACCTTTTTGAGATTAGATTAGATTATATTCGACAAGTAGCATTTAGATCCATCTTTTGAGGATAATGAAACTAATTTGTAAAAGCTATTTAATCTCATTGAGGCATTGTTGTAAAGGGTTCGAACTTGGAGACTTTGAGATACTCTTTTTGTACAGACTTTGATATATATATATATATATATATATATATATATATATATATATATATATATATTCTGGAATCATAAGCTTCTTTCACTGTTATTGTTCAGACCTATGTTCATTTGTCTTTTCTTGTACTTATATTGAATGTCATATTCATTTGTTTTCTTTACACAATGATTGATTAATGTCTTTTAATCATTGCATTGATAGGAGAAAATATAAGTATTATTCCTTGTTATATTCAGTCTTTCACCTATATTTTAAATATGCATGATTTTGCTAGTATAGTGAGTGTTTCCCATCCATCTGAATTTAAAAACCATCTAAGAAATACCTTTTGAGAGCCTTATCTTGTCTAGATATGTTCAAGTGTCTTGAGTGAGGGATTTATTGAATGAGTTATTCATTTTCTAATCCATTTTTATACATTTTATTGAACATTTGATTAGGCTACCAAGATTACTCAACCTACAACCTTGAGTGACTCTTGGAGTGATAACACAATGGAAGAATTATCATTAACCGTAATGAATAATGAATAATTTACACATGATATACTTTGTATAAATCAACCAACGAGCATGGGAGGTGAAGACAATGCACCATAATGGTGGTCTATATTGATCTGAACACACACCAACAATTACGGGAGTGAACGACCACCTAGTCTAGTCTCTCGAGCAGTTACGAGAGTGAATTGCCACCTAACTGAGTTAACTAGTCTACCAGTCTTTAGTTAACTGACTGAAGTAGAGTGAAGTGAGGAGGAGATCAGGGAATCATGGGTAATGTGCTAGTCTGATTATGATCCAAAGGAAAATGCGCATTAGCTAGTGATGATCCCAATGTTGCATGGTGACAAAACCAATGCAACATCTAGACTCCACTCAACTAGTCAAACTGAAGTGAAAACTGAAGAGAGTATTATCCTAGAGGAATATTCTCCCTAAACTTTAGGAGACTAGATAAAGACTAATAAACATAGGAAAAATTTTAGGAAAAATAAATCCTAGGTGTGTGTGAAGTAACTCCAACACCCCCCTAAAGATCACTATGGTGAAAATAAAGAATTGGTCTCGCCAACAAGGCCATGTTAGGTAACCAAATACAAAAGATACACTAAAATAAAGTGAGGAAAGAGGGATCCAAAACCACACGAAAATACTCAAATGCAGAAAAGGAGGAAATAAGAATGACCTAGAAGTCTCAGAAGGGTCCCTAGGCTCAGAAAATGCTCAAACATCAAAGTTCTCATAATTGGATGAAACCAATTCCATTGTGTCTGTCTCGTTCTCCTGATTCTGGCCATATATTTACTTTCTCAAACGGAGCTCGTATGAAGAAGTTATGACACTCTGATGTTTTTCGAAAAAAACCATCAAAAGTCAATCAGTCAACAGGCCGTACTGATGACATCAGTAGTATGGATGCTGATGTCAGCATGACACGTGTCACCTTCTAGAAGCCAGCAGTTTGGCAGATCCAGCCAAATCTGGCAGATTTTCGTCAAATCTGGCGGTTACTACCAAATCTAGAGGAGGTTTGCTAAGATTGACGAACTGGTTAGCGGTTCTGCTTATTTAACTGGGCACAGAAAACGAGGCAGGGGGAGTTGACAGACGCTGTATTGGAATCCGTGCTAGGAGGTGTTCCAGGAGACCTGCTCAGAAATAGATCGACTTTATACTCAAAAGTTGCAGAATTTCGAGAGGATTCTGAATATGCTATCTATTTCTTCATCAGAGTAGCCGAACAGAAAAGTGTCTCTAGAAGAGGAGTTGGCACACTTTTAGAGACTATACGGATTTGACAGGAAGAGGTTGCATTGGAATCCATGCTAGGAGGTGTCCCAGGTGACTTGCTCAGAAATAGATCGACTTTATACTCAAAAGTTGCATAATTTCGAGAGGATTCTGAATATGCTATATGTTTCTTCATCAGAGTAGAAGAATAGAAAAGTGTCTGCAGAAGAGGAGTTGGCACGCTTTTCGAGACTTTACGGATCTGACAAGAGAGGCTACATTGGAATCCATGCCAGGAGGTGTGCCAGGTGACCTGCTCAGAGATAGATCAACTTTATACTCAAAAGTTGCAGAATTTTGAGAGGATTCCGAATATGCTATCTGTTTCTTCATCAGAGCAGCTAAACAGAAAAGTATCTCCATAGCCCATTTGAGCGAGCTAAGCATACTCGAGTTTACAGTCAAAAGTTGTAGAATGACGTTTTCCAGCCACCTATGATGTTTGTGTCTGCCCAGAATCGCAGATCTGAAAGTTGGTTTTCGGGAGCTCCTATGTAAGTCTTTCTTTGTAATTTTTAAGCATTTGAGATTGATTAAAGAGCGGTCTCATTGTTGGAGTGGACCTGGAGATGTAGCCAGGAAGTCTGGTGAACTCCGTTACCAATTCTTGTTCATAGATGGTTTGCTTACATGTTTATGTGCTCATGTGCTTGATGGATGTTCTTTAATTTTGCATTACAAAGATGGTTAATAGTTAAAAATTCACATGCAAAT
>ML777153.1:1126776-1193151 GCA_009831015.1 Picea engelmannii
TTACATCAATCATCAATCAATCAATCCTTTGACATCAATCAATCACTTGACATCAATCAATGACATCAATCAATCAAACCATTGGCATCAATGACAACATGATCCAACAGTAGCTTCCAACATGACAAGTGTCAAGTTGGGGACATCCACTCATGTCATGGGGACTTAGCTCATTTGGTCACTTTTCACAAGGATTTTTACTAGTATCTTCACCATCATTCTCACCATCACTTTCACGATCAGTTTCACGGTGATTCCTTCCATCATTCACTTATCCAGTCAATGATTCCATGACCATTTTTCATTCATGCAGTCTGTTATCCTTGAGACATCCATTTCACCATATTTGAGCCTATTTCCATAACCTTTTTCGGTTGGTGTAACTGGTTAGCTTGGAGCGGCATTGAAGAAGCGGGTTGTCAGGCCCATGGGAAATTGAAGAGGTGGGTTTTCAGGCCCATGAGCGATTCTCCGAGCGAGATAATTATTGGGGATTGATTCCCGAAGGTGATAAAATGAAGCTACAGTGCTCTGAGACTTCCAGTCCAGCCTGTTGCTAAAGCCCTGGAAGGGAAGTGGGGCAACCGAGGGACTGTTGAGCAGAGAAGGGGCACACTTCCTTGGGTGGGACAAGCATGTGGGGAGTGAGAGGTTGTAGGCTGTTAGTTGAGTGAGCACCTGAGACAGAGCCTTTCCTATTGTCCATGAGCCTTAGCCTGGTTAGGAACCCCTTTACCCGGGTGGAGTTCAGTCCCATCTCGGGGGTGACTCACTATTGAGAACGATGAATAGTGTAGTCTAAGGCTGGGAGGTTCGTGGACAGTCTATACGTAGTTGGTGACAATATTTCCAAGATGAGTACCAATCATATGATAAAATTATATGCTGCATTGTTGTTTATGTGATTATGTTACAGTTTATCATATATGTGATTATAATTGTCTATATGTTTATGGGTATTTCCCTGTATATGCTGCATATTTGTGTTTACTGTTATTTCAGTATGAAATCATATATTACAGAATGTAATTGTTTGTTTATGTTTATATGTAAAGATTCTGCCAGAGTGTTGTATGTATATGTTTAAGTTGCATGCAATTTAAAGAGAAAAATTATGTGGCATAGCTTAGTTGAATACTGGGTATGTTACCGTATGTTCCGTGGTAAGAGAATGAAAGTGTTCCCTAGAGTAGCATGGCCAACCTGCTTAAGGCTGGGGATGTTACCAACTGGTATCAGAGCATGAGAGATTTCTCTGGAGTGGCATTCCCAGGCCTATGGGTTGTTGGGGGAACGTTACAAATTGGTATCAGAGATTCAGTTTCAATGTTGAACCTGGATGGGCCAAAGAGGTTCAGTTGAAGTGAATATTCATAGAAGAGTAACTTCGAAGTGACCAAATTTGAAGTCATGGAGCATCCATGGAAAATGTTGGCATGTAGGTGCGCGCAGTAAATTTTGGCACCATGTAGAAAACATTGGTGTGCAAGTGTGCATGGTAAATTGTGGTGCCGTGGGGAAGAATATTGTGTGCAGATGCACACACTGAATTTAGCCTTGCGCGGTGAGCACGCACATAGTAATGTGCACATGGGGTGTGCAAGTATTGCATAACATAGAGGAATGTTGTTGGTATGCGCTTAGTATGAGTATAAGTTGTCTCGCGACAGTGTATTCAATGGTGAGCACAGAGTATTGTGCGGGATGGAACATGTTGAACTTTGACATGGTGCAATGCATAGGGAGAAATGCATGTGGATTATTAGTCGGTGATACCCAAAACTGTGCGCAGTGGATATTGACTCACAATGAAAAAGTAGTGTGCGCAAGTTTTCTGCACGACAGAGAATAAATGCATAGTGGTTATAGGTGTGCGGAAATGCGTTTTATCTTGTGGTGTTTCTGTGCACGATAAATATGGGTGTATAGGATGAAGTTTAGTGAATGCGAATTCATTTGGGAGGCAATGAATCTGAGTTTAATTTGCATAATATCAGAGGAAAAAGAAACACACAACCACATCAGAGCATTAATTAAAAAGAATTCTGAGTTTTATATTCCTTCAATTCAGACAGATGGAAGTGAAATATAAGCTTACAAGGAAAGCATACTATGAAATAAAACAAGACTCATAACACAACCAGTTAAAATCTTGTAATAAACAACCCAAAATTCGCTTTTGTATTTATATAATCGTATTAATCACAAAATTACAAAAAGGGGATGATAACAGTTATCTTGTTGTAAAAGGGTCATTTAATAACAGACCTATCATCTCTGGTGCTCCTCACCTCTGCTACCAGCTATCCAAAATTCGTTGGAACATACTTAATTTTAGTTGAAGACTCATTTCAAATAGCGATCTCCTCCTTTAAAGAATCTAACCAGACCGGTTGATTCTCTCCAATACTTTCGCCCATTTCAGCTGTGGATTCCTCCTTCTTCTACTGCTTGATCCTTTTCTTCTTATCACCTGGCCCGTTGATGACTAAATGATTCATGGTGGGATTCATCCTGACTTCCAACTGCAAGTCTATAGCCGACTTTGTGTGGAATTTATTAGCTAGAATTTGAGCAAGTACCCTTTCCTCCTTATTCACAGGAAGGTCTAGCATGTTGCCCGGATAACTAGTCTCACTGGATTTAGCCTTGTCCATGTATCTCAGGTTGTGGATACCAAAATGCTTTTACAGAGAGCATAAATTCGAGAAATTTGTACATTACTTTGTTTACGGATAAGCAGATTCCTTCATACTTGAGGATTGGTAGTTATAAAATCCCAATTATGAAGCATAGACAGACTACGTACAAGAGGGTTGGGTTTCCATGCTCAGCTAATCCATTTCAAATGATTAGCTTTTGATTTCATTACAAGGCAACGTTTAGCTAACGTCACATGGTTGTGAAGTACCAAACGATGGAAATAGGGTGATCTAACTAGTTGTCTCCCGTTCCACGAGTGGTGGATTTGACAAGTTGAAACACATGATACCGTGTCTTGGAGAAAGTGGTTTCGGAAAACCACCTTCTTCCCCAGATGTATATCTGAAGGTATCACGCGTCTATGTTCTGAAGACTTGGGTATTATCTAGAATTTTCATGGTGATAACACCAGGAAATCATAAGAGATAATTCTGATGTATATATGGAACCAAGATGGTTCATATTTTTTCATGAATTGTTGAATTGTTAGCCTGATAAGTTTCGATGGCTGCACATTTTGCATAATTTATAACAATCAGATCTGATCAGATCAGTGCATATTCCATAGGAATGGAAGAGGCACAGGGGAATTATAGTCAACAAGATGAGAGCAGAGGGATGGATGTCCATTTGGGTATTGAAAGAACAAACTCCAATGGACATGGAGAAGAAAGGAATGAAAACATGAATATGGATGCGACCATTAAAAATTTGCAGAAGGATGTCCAAAGCTATAAAGATGATAATGAAAGGTTTATGAGAGACAAGGAGAAACATGATGACTTCAACATGAAGTTATTGGAGGGCTTGAACAAAATAGAAAAGAAATTGGTTAAGGAGAGCAGCTTAAGCAAAGCTGGAAATCACAAGCCTTCGGATGAGAAAAGAAAAGAAAGAAGTATTAGCAGACACCACCATCATTCCCCAAGGCATTCCAATAAGAGAGCAGGAAATAGCTCAAGTCCATCCCCTGTCAGAAGGTATAAGAGGTCTGGGGTAGATGAGATGTGAGGAGAAATGAACAAAATCAAACCTCCTACATTTGATGGTGAGCACAAGAAGGATGAAGATGCAGAAACATGGTTGTTGGGCATGAGAAAGTATTTTCAATTGCATAATTATTATTCTCGTGCAGAAGGTAGAATTGCTATCTATTAACTCAAAGGAAAGGCCTCCATGTGGTGGGATCAACTTGTGCAGGTGCAACACATTAAAGAGAAAAGTGTTACTTGGAGGGAATTCAAGAAGTATTTTGAGAAGAAATACTTGACTGAGAGATACTATGACAAGAAAATGAAAGAGTTCTTTGAACTCAAGATTGGAAGTATGATCATAGATGAATATGAGAGAAGGTTTCTAGAACTGCTGAAGTATGTCTCTTTCATCAAGGATGTGACAGTCAAAATTCAAAGGTATTCGAGTGGATTTCCATCATTCATCAGTGAAAAAATACAATATGATGATTCGAAGACATTAGAAGACACCATAAGGCGAGCTAAATGCTTATATTATTAGCAGAAAACAAGGCCAATTTCCAAAAGGCTTGGGAATACAATAAGAAATTCAAGATGGATCAAAGGAAGAAGGGAGCTAAGCCACCATTCTTCATAAGTAATTCATAGGGACAACAAACACCTAAAGAACCTAGAACGATTGACATAGGGAGTCAAGGGCCAAGGAAGCCACCTATTCAATGTTCGGGCTGCAAAGGAGATCATAGGTTCAAAGATTGTCCTCACATAGGTGAAAAGGGTAGGGTTGTTCACAATGTACAGCAAGATGAAATAGTGGAGGACATGGGAAGATATGTGGCAAGGGTTTATGTAGCCCTGGACAACAAGAAAGAAGAGTATCAGTCCCACATGATTGAAGTGGAAGGTATGATCAATAACCAAACCATTTCTATTTTAATTGATTCAGGAGCTAGTCATAGTTATATAGAACCTAAGATGGTGGAAAGTTTGTAATTGCCAAGAAGCAAGCATGGGAAATCCTGGTTGGTTCATTTGGCTATAGGAGCCATAAGAAAAGTTAATGAGATGGTTAAGTCATGCCTCATGGACATGAATGGACTGAGCACCAAGTCAAATTTGAACATCTTGCCTTTAGGTTCCTATGACTGTCTAATTGGGATGGATTGGTTGGACCAACATCATACTATCCTAGATTGCCATAACAAAGAATTTACTTGCTTGGATGAGGAAGGGAAACTAAGGAAAGTGCAGGGAATTCCCAGAGAAGTAACCATTAGAGAAATTTCAGCATTGCAGCTGAAGAAATGTTACAGAAAAGGGTGTCAAATAATTGCAGCTCATTTTGTGGAGATACCTAAGGATAAGGTGCCAAATTTGGAGGATTATGCAATCCTAGAATATTTTGAAGATGTGTTCAAGGAGGTACCAGGACTACCCCCAAGGAGAGACATTGATTTCTCTATAAATCTAATGCTTGGAGAAGCGCCAATGTCAAAGACTCCTTACAGAATGAGTACACCAGAGTTGAAGGAGTTGAAAATGCAGCTTGAAGAACTTCTGAAGAAGGGGTATATATGCCCAAGTGTGTCACCTTGGGGTGCCCCAGTCTTGTTTTTGAAAAAGAAAGATGGAACATTAAGATTGTGCATTGATTTCAGACAATTGAATAAAGTGACTGTTAAGAGCAAGTATCCTCTGCCAAGGATTGATAATCTCTTTGATTAATTGAAGGATGCAAATATATTTTCAAAAATAGATCTTAGATCAGGATATCATCATGTAAGGATTAAAGAAGAAGATATCAACAAGACCGCCTTCAGGACAAGTTATGGTCATTATGAGTTCACAGTGGTGCCATTTGGTTGTCAAATGCACTAGATGTTTTCATGTGCTGAATGAATGGTGATTTCCAAGAATATTTGGACAAGTTTGTCATTGTCTTTTTGGATGAAATTATTATATATTCTAAGTCAGAGGAAGAGAATGAACATCATTTGAGGATGGTGTTGCAAGTATTAAGGGAGCATCAGTTGTATGCCAAATTGAGCAAGTGCTCATTTTAGCAGAAACAAATTCATTATTTGGGGCATTTCATTTCACATGATGGGATAGTAATGGATCCTGAGAAGATAGAGGCCATTAGAGAATGGTCAGCACCGAAGAATGTCACAGAGGTGAGATCATTCATGGGTCTTGCAGGTTACTACAGAAGATTTATTGAAGGATTCTCAAAGATTGCACGCCCAATCACTTCCTTGCAAGGAGAGAGGGTGATGTTTCAACGGACACTAGATTGCGATAAGAGTTTCAAACACTTGAAACAATTATTGACAAATGCTCCAATATTAAGGATTGTAGACCCAAATGAAGACTTCGTTGTATGCATAGATAAATGTAATGAAGGACTTGGTGGAGTCCTCAGTCAAAATGGGTTTGTCATATGTTATGAATCAAGGAAGTTGAAGGAGCATGAAAGAAACTATGCCACTCATGATTTGGAGTTAGCAGCCATAGTGCATGCCTTGAGGAAATGGAGACACTACCTCATGGGAAAGAGGTTTGAGCTAAGAACATACCACAATTGTCTAAAATATTTATTTGATCAGCCAAATCTAAATGCTAGGCAAAGTAGATGGTTAGAATTTCTAAGCGAATATGACTTTGATATAAAGCATATCAAGGGGAAAGAGAATAAAGTGGCCGATGCACTCAGTAGGAGGGTGCATGAACTAAATGCTACAACCATTAGCATGTATCAGACTAATATTAAAAGAAAAATTATAGAGGCTGGAAAATCAGATCTGCAATACAAAGAATTGGTAACAATGCTACAACAGGGTAAGATGCCACAAAAGGTGGATAATTATTATTTGAGAATAGATGGAATACTACTGTACAAGAAAAGATTTTTTGTTCCAAATGTCCAGGACTTGAAATGTATGATTTTGCATGAAATGCATAATGTTCCTTATGCAGGGCACCCTGGATATCAGAAAACCATGGCAGCAATCAAGAGCCATTACTTTTGGCCAGGTATGAAGAGAGAGATCACTGAATACATCGCTAGATGTATGGAATTCCAGAAAGCTAAAGCTGAGCATAGGCACCTAGCAAGGTTGCTACAACATTTAACCATTCCTAAATGGAAGTGGGAAGTGGTGACAATGGATTTTATTACGGGATTGCCTAGAACATGCAAGTTGCATGATTCGATCATGCTGGTGGTGGACAATCTTATGAAATATGCCCATTTTATTCCACTGAAAACTACTCACAAGGTAGCATATGTTGTTGATATTTTCATGAAGGAAGTGGCACGATTGCATGGAATTCCTAAAACAATTGTGTTCGACAGAGACCCGAAATTCACCTCAAATTTCTAGAAAGGATTGTTCAAAGGATTAAGAAGGAATCTAAACTTTATTACAGCTTATCATCATGAGTCTGATGGACATACAAAGAGGGTGAACAGGGTGATAGAAGACATATTGAGAATGTATGTGATGGAAAAACCATCAAAATGGGAAGACTACCTACACCTGGTAGAATTTGCTTACAACAATGGGTATCAGGCATCGTTGAAGATGATCCCATTTGAAGCACTTTACAATAGAAAGTGCAATACTCTAGTGAGTTAGGATAACCTAGCTGATAAGACAATAGTTGGGCCATAGTTGCTCAAGGAGATGGAGGACCAAATGATAAAAATTAAGAAGAATTTAAAAGTTTCCCAAGACAGGAAGAAAAGTTATGCCGATAAGAACAGAACCCACAAAGAGTTCAAACTGGGTATCATGTTTTCCTGAGGGTGAATTATAACAGGAGTTCTCTGAAGCTGGGAAGCTACACCAAGTTAGAAGCCAGATTTTGTGGGCCATTTGAAATCCTAGAGAGGATTGGTCCAGTTGCTTATATGATTTCATTTTCTGCATCTATGTCTATTCATAATGTCTTCCATGTATCATTGCTAAAGAAATATATACCTGATGCTAATCATGTTATTGATTGGAATGTGATTCAGGTGGAACAAGAAGGCGCTTTTGAAGTGCATTTGGTGCACATTTTGGACCGGAAAGTCAAGAAGCTCCGGAACCGAGCCATAGGGCTTGTAAAGGTCCAATAGACCTAGTATGGTATTGAGGATGCTACTTGGGAGCATGAGGATGCAATGCGGATATAATACCTGCATATTTTTGAGTAATTATGAAAATTTTGTTGTATATGGGTATATGATGCATTGAGGACAGTGCATAAATAAGGGGAGGGGATTGTAATATCCCTTGGGATGAACCCAATTGTAAATGTAATGTAAGTATACTTAGGATGTTGAACTATTTTGACATCATTTTGTAATGCACCTTTCATGGCATAGTGCGTGGATGCACTGTGCAGTAAAATGATGTAGTGTACACATTCACAGATACCACACGTAGTAACTAAAGTGCTTGTAGTATGGAGGTCAGCGAGCCTCATGTATATGATATGTGTTATAGGCTGGTGATCCAGTTATTATATGTTGGGATGCTTATGTTTGGTATTAGGCTCTGTGCCTAGATCTTAAAGGCCAGTGTGCCTATTTTGTACATGTCTCATGATTAATATGAAATACATCGTTGCGCACAGACCGACCACGATAAAGAAGATGGGGGAATGAACTTCACCAGTTAGGGAAAGGGAGGGCCAAAAGTTAAGGGAAAGGGCTAAGCTAGAGAGCTTAAGCCAAAAAGGAATATTATATTAATATTTCCTAAAGCATAAAGTATGGATAATTATTTTATCCTAAGTTCTAAAGTTGGGGACAAGTGGACCAAAGTAGCTTCCAACATGACAAGTGTTAAGTTGGGGACATGCATTCATATCGTGGGGACATAGCTCATTTGGTCAGTTTTCATGAGGATTTTTACCGGCAACTTCACCATCATTCTCACCATCACTTTCATGATCAGTTTCACGGTGATTCCTTCCATCACTCAGTTATCCAGTCAATGATTCCATGACCATTTTTCATTCATGTAGTATGTTATCCTTGAGACATCCATTTCACAATATCTGAGCCTGTTTCCATAACCTTTTCTAGTTGGTGTACCTGGTTATCTTAGAGCGGGATTGAAGAAGCGGGTTGTCAGGCTCGTGGGAAATTGAAGAGGTAGGTTGTCAGGCCCGTGAGAAGTTATCCGAGTGAGAGAATTGTTGGGGATTGATTATCAAAGATTCTAAATTGTAACTACAGTGCTCTGAGACTTCCGGTCTGGCCTGTTGCTAAAGCCTTGGAAGGGAAGTGGGGCAGCCAAGGGACTGTTGAGCAGAGAAGGGGCACACTTCCTTGGGTGGGACATGCATGTGGGGAATGAGAAGCTATAGGCTGTTAGTTGAGTGAGCACCTAAGACAGAGTCTTTCCTGTTGTCCATGAGCCTTAGCCTGGTTAGGAACCCCTTTACCCAGGTGGAGTTCAGTCCCAGCTTGGGGGTGACTCACTGTTGAGAATGATGAACAGTGTAGTCTAAGGCTGGGAGGCTCGTGGATGGTCTGTATGCAGTTGGTGACAATATTTCCAAGATAAGTACCAATCGTATGATAAAATTATATGTTGCATTGTTATTTACGTGCTTATGTTATGGTTTTTCATATATGTGATTATAATTGTCTGTATGTTTATGGGTATTTCCATGTATATGCTGCATATCTGTGTTTACTATTATTTCAGTATGAAATCGTATATTATAGAATGCAGTTGTTTGTTTATGTTTATATGTAAATCTTCTGCAAGACTGTTGTATGTATATGTTTAAGTTGCATGCAGTTTGAAGAGAACATTTATGTGGCATAACTCAGTTGAATACTGGGTATGTTACCATATGTTCCATAGTAAGAGAACGAAAGTGTTCCCTAGAGTAGCATGGCCAGCCTGTTTAAGGCTAGGGATGTTACCAATTGGTATCAGATCATGAGAGATTGCTCTGGAGTGGCATTCCCCGGCCTGTGGGTGGTCGGGGGAACGTTACACTTATAAACATCAAACCGAACTGAATTTAGCTCAAAATCATTGTAAAACATCGATTACACATACCTAATATAAATCCATGATGAATTGATATAAAATCCTTTGAAAAATCCTTCAAAATGGTCAATAGCATATATAATATCTGTGCAAAAATAATTCGACCATCGCAACAAAAAAATCAAAATACGAGCCCAACATTACCCCCACACCTAAGGATTTGCAAGTCCCACTACAAACAAAAATGAATCACCCAACATGACTAGACTTGCTAAGGAGGGGGTGGATTATCTTTAGAAGCTTCTCCCTCTTGTCCCGAAGACTTTGTTTTGGACCTCTTATGATGTTTCAATTGTGACCAGAGGATACGATTGTCATTGGTCATTTGATCAACCAATCGTTGGAGGGAATTCACTTTTGCTTGTAATACCACATTGTCATGATGGAGGTGCCTATCCATAGTATTTCGCTCTTCCAACTGTTGAAGTAACTGAGCATTTTCTTGTTGTAATTTTTCAATAACTGGAGTATGATCAGAAGTTTTAGAGGAGGGCATGGATCCCTTGATGGATGTAGAGGGTCTATCAACTTTGGAAGTTGATGTAGGCATCTATGTCCCTGAGTCTTTTATGGGGGATTTCATGATTGAAGGATACTTGGATAGTATTTGAAGTTATTGGGGGTTTTAAATTAGTCTTTCCACATGATCGGAGGATACTTGAATAGTATTTGAAGTTCTTGGAGGTCTTACATTAGTCTTTTCAAGAAATAGAAAGGAAAATTGAGGGGCTTATTAAATTGGAAATGAGATAACAAACGAAAATGGAAAGCTTTGAAAATAGAGTATCTACCTTCACAAGTGATAATTCAGGTAATGACGATCAGGGTATTAATCATATCATCCTTAATCCATTCTTTGGAGTACCCCTTAGCTCCAGAAACATTCTGAAACTCAGGTTTAAAAACTCTGTTGTATTTTGGTCGTGGCAATTGGTGGTGCTTGAACCAGCGATATCCAACCCGTTGCAGTTTCATGGATGAGGCAATTGACTCCTCAAAGACCAAGAAGGATAGAGAACCTAAGCATTCCATCCTCCCATCGAACTCGAGGGTGAATTGTATTGAAATTCCATCATCATGGCCTTGCAGATAGGACAAGAATGGTTCCCACCTTGCGTGAAGGAAAATCTCCCTACACTCTGCAAATTTGGGAATGGTCAAGAGCTTGGCATAAGAGGAAGGCTCATAGTGTTTAGTCATGGTTACATCACAGAGGATGAGAAGAGGGGAGGAATTGGGAAGAGGAGTGAAGTTGGGTAAAGGATGAGCACAACACAACAAGCATGCATGAGTGAAATGGAAATTAGAGGTAACCCTCCAATTTTTAATGTGCTCAAGGTGGAAACGGTTGAATTCGTGGGAGAATTCATCACACACAATTTCCATGTGTGACTATGACTGCATTGAATTTGAATTTATAAGGGTGTCCTTTGGAGGCAATTGTAATCATGAGAGAATTAGATCAATGTCCAAGTCTTCGACTTGGACATTTGATCATAAAAATGCATTAGAAATCGTATAATTTAATTGCCAAATGTAAATTTGAACAATATGCCATTTGATCCATCTCATATTACCAATGAACATGCAGATCAATTCAAACGATCCATGTTTTACCTACAATCGTGGTCACTTATAGTGTGTGTGCACCTCACCCGATCCTTCATATGGTGCATCATCCAGTTATCCATATGGTACCCCATATGGTCTTCCAAATGATACTCCATATGGTACTCCTGTGCAAAATGGAATTTGTTCATATTGTAATGGATGCTTACCCATAACACTCAAATTGGACACTTTTGACAATCATGGTGAACAGGAGCAGAGATAGGATAAGTGTGATCCACTGTTACTTGCCTTGTCATCATGCTCGCACATTATAAACAATATGTTCCTCTGTCTCAAGGCATGTAACAAAAATCTGTAGTGAATTTTTTAACAGTCTGTAATTGACAAAAAGAACCAGTTAAGCGGTATGTCGAAGAAATGTACAACATGCTTATAACACACAGTGAATTTAGCATTTTGATAAAAATAACTTCCGATGTAATAGCCCATATCATGAAAACAATATACAATTTTTTTACAAAGACTCTACTTCTTCTTCTTGTGGATTATATATAGGAAGTTTCGTCATTTTTCATCTCATGAAACCCCTCCCCCACTCTTAAGTATTGTGACACCTCACAATAAAAAATATAGGGAACTAATCAATTCTCCCAATAGCCTAAGATTTACATCTCGTTGAGTGTAGAGATAAATTTCACATATCAGTCTGATGAGATGGTTAGAATATGGCCCCACCTATAGGATAGAACATCCTACATATAGTTAAGAAGAGGTAGGCAAGAGAGTCTTAAGATAGTCTTAAAGTTAGTTCCCAATGGCAGATTTATGGAGTTCGTTAATCTTAGCTTAACCATGTATACTTCTTGTCATCTTTGTCTACAAGTAATTCCGTACATCAGGACAAGTTTAAGATTTAGGAATTTTATTTATTATTTATTTGTCAGATTATCATCCTCGCTAGGTAGAATGCCCTACTGCCAGCAAGCATGTTCAGTACTCCATCGGGTTTACCTAGTCATACCACAGGATGGTACCCACTACCAGCATACCTATTTAGTATCCCAATGGGTTAGCCTCTTACACCCTCAAATACTGGTCCACCATCTTTTAAGATTTTAATATAAATATTTCTTTGTGCAAGAAGATGGGGAGACAACTCTGAAAAAAACTTTTTTTTTTTCTTTTTTTTTTTAGATTGGGATGGTATTTATGTTAGAGGATGACTCTCTTTTATGTATTACTTAGATATTGTCCTGATTGTAAGGGGTACTTAAGCGGACGTATTCATTAGTGTGTCGTGGATGGTACCATTGGGAAAGAACAGAAAGGTATCTTTAGGCTCAAATCAATTTTTTTTTTAAATTTATTGTGATGTTTCCATGGCTAACCACTAATAAGACGTCCTTGTTACGCTTTAATAAATATACTTTACTCACTTACTCAACGTTCTTGGGGAAACTGTATGAGTAACCTCTAAGTTTGATAGTCAACGTATCACTTCCTTATATCTTCTAGTGGTGGAGGGTTAAGAGCAACTACTGTTAAAGATGCCTTGAGAAAAAGAAGATGGAAATCTTGTAAAAAAAATGTGGCTAATTACCGCAAGTCATTATTCAATTGATGCTTAGCAGACAACAAGGTTCAAATATAGCAATATGTTTGAAGGAAAATACTTCCCTTTATGTCTCCTGGAAATTGTCTACTCTAGGTGAAATATATACCTGCATAAATCGCTAGAATCGTCTATCAACATATTTCAAATTCTTTACATATGTACAATTGAAAATTCAGAAAACAATTTCAAGAACAAGGGGAAACTTCCCTATCTAGCAAGGGCAATGCCTTGTTAGTTGACATGACCTGTAGAAAATCTTCTTTGGAAATGGGTATGTGATAAAGTTTGAGTCGGTGTCCATTCACTAAGAAAGAGACTTGTCCATTGTCAATTGTTTTGATCTTAACAACCCCATTATCATACATGGTGACTACCTCATAAGGACCCAACCACTCAGTGTTAAGTTTTCCTTTGAAAAATTTAAATCGGGAGTCAAACAACAAAGCCCAATCACCAGGTTGGAAGTGTTTCTTCTTAATAAAATTGTCATGCCACTTGCTCCTCTGGTTTTGAACTAATATTGTTTGTTGGATAACATCTTGCCTAATCTCATCCAACTTGTTTAATTGTAGAGATTGTTTGTGAGATTCATCTAAGTTTAATCCCAATTTTGCGGCAATACAAAAATTCCTTACTTAGAATTCTATTGGTAGAAGTACTTGTTTCCCATATACTAGCTCATAAGGGGTATGCCCAGTGGTTTTCTTCTAGGTGATTTGATATGTCCACAAAGCCTCTGGAAGCCGATTAACCCAATCTTGATGGTGTAATTGAACAGTCTTGGTTAATATTGCTTCCAGAAATTTGTTTGTGGACTCGACCTAACCATTAGCTTGTGGGTGATATGGAGAAGACTTGCAGTGTTTGATCCCATATTTCTCCGTTAATTATCTCATCAGCTTGGAAGTGAATTGAGTGCCTTGGTATGTAAAAATTTCATGAGGAACACCAAAGCGGTTAAAGATTTCTTCATAAATGAATTTGACAACAGATTTTTCGATGGCCTTGAATAGGGATTTTTCTTATACCCACTTGGTGACACAATCTGTATAAGCAAAAATATAATTTTTCTTACGAGACATGGGTGAAATTGGTCCTACAAAGTCAAGGGCCCATTTCTCTAAAGGTTCTATCATAACTTGGGCACGCAAGGGAATTTTGTCAGCTAACATGGGTCTTCCTATCATTTGATAGCTCTCACAACTCCTCACATATCTGGTAGCATCCTTAAAAATGCTAGGCCAATAGTAACATGAATCTAACACCTTATATGTTATATGTTTGTCGAAAAAATGGCCACCACATGGTCCATCATGACAACTTCGTATGATTTCTGGTATCTCATCTTCTCAGAAACATATATGAATAATCAAGTCTAGACCGGTACAAAAGAGGTCATGGACAACCCAAGAGTAGTTATCGCTTTGCGTGATAATTCTACGCTTTTAATGAGGTGACAAATGAGATGGTAACTTCCTAGGAGCCAAATAATTTTCCATATCTGCAAACCATGGGGTATTTACAGAGAGGGAAAAAAGGTGCTCATCTTGGAAACTATCATCAATAGGAATATAATCATTCTCATGTTTTATGCATGAAATAAAATCAACTACCAAATTCTCCTTTCCAGCTCGGTCAAGGACAATGATATTGAACTCTTGTAATAATGGGAGCCACCTAGTCACTCTACCATTGGTAATGGGTTTATTCATAAGAAATCTAATGGTAGAGTGGTTTGTATGTACAAATACTTTGTAACCTGTGATGTAGTGACGAAACTTATTGATGGCATGGACCACTGCCAAGAATTCCTTTTTAGTAATTGTATAGTTTAACTCAACATGGGACAAGTTATTACTCAAAAAATAAATTGCATAGGACTGATGCTCTTCTTTATGCCCTAATACTCCTCCTATTGCAGTATTAGAGGCATAAGTGGATATGTGAAATGGAAGAGCCCAATTGGCCCCCCTATGAACTGGTGCCACAGATAACTTATCTTTCAAAGTTTCAAAGGTGGTTTGACACTGCTCAGTCAAAAGAAAATCAACATATTTTATTAACAATCCAAACATGGGTGCAACAATCTTTGTGAAATTTTCAATAAATCGTCGGTAGTATTCGACATGTCCAAGAAAGATTATCACCTCTTTTTGAGTCTTGCGGGGTGGAAGTATGACAATTACCTCAATCTTAGTAGGATCTACTTTAATCCCTTCAGATGAAACGTGATGTCCTAATATCACTCCTTCAGTCAACAACATTTTACATTTTTCATGACTTAAGGATAGGTTCATTTCTTAGCATCTGATAAGGACTTTTTCTAAATGATCTAGGCATTCTTGGTAAGTATTTCCATATACTGTAAATTTTTCCATGTATACTTCCACACAATCATGAATAAGATCAAAAAATATCCCTAGTAATGCTCGTTGAAATGTGGCAGGAGCATTACACAACCCAAATGGTAAGACCCTATAGGCATAGGTGCCCCAAGAACAAGTGAAGGTAGTCTTGTCCTGATCCTTGGGTGCTATGAGAACTTGATTATACCCGCTATATTCATTTAAAAAGGAGAATTATTTCTTTCCTGACAGGTTTTCCAAGACTTGGTCAATGAAAGGAAGACAAAAATAATCCTTCAGAGTGGCCTTATTAAGCTCTCGAAAATCGACACAAATTCTCCATTTCCCGGTTACTTTCTTTGGAACCACTACAAGAGGGGATACCCATTTACCGTCAGAGATGGGATAAATAAATATGCCATTCAATGGTGTATACCCTTCATGTCAGTATATTCCTAGGATAATTCCCCTAATTGTTCTTTAAGGACATTTACTAGCTGATTTTGTTGGTCTGCATCTAGTCCAAAATTTATATGTAGAAATTTCCCTGGACTAATCTCATAGGGAATGGTATAAGATGTGGTAGACTCATCTATATTAAAGATAAAATATGTCGAAGACAAAATTGATGGGTCCAACTGTTCCTAAAATTCTTCCCCCAACATGTACTCAAATTAGGGAAATGATTGTGGAAAATAAACACACTTGATAGCATAAATAAACTAGTTTAGCACATTTTCTGTTGTTTTCTCCTAAAGTGCCTAGGAATGATCACTTGGAAACACAGGTTCTTTCCAGTTCTCATTCTCGTACGAAAATTCAAGCCACCATATATTTTCCATGATAGGTTGAGCTGGTGGGTATATGGTGAGCTTCTGTATAGAGACTCCATTTGAGATGGCCATTTCTCCTTCTCTATAGCTGATAAATGCACTAGTTGTGGCCAACCAAGGTCTTCCCAAAATAACGAGATGTCCTTTGGTAGTATCCTTTGAATGAATGACAAGAAAGTGTATTGGGTACTCCCATGAGGCTAATGTAACTATGATATCATCCAAGATTCCTTCAGGTATAACCTTTGTCTTATCTGCTAATTCCAAAATAGTTGGGGTAGGTCTAAGAAGAGGTTTTAACTATAATTCCGCCAAGGTAGTAACAATCATAACATTGATGGATGCCCCTAGGTCTATGAGAGTGTTTCCAATGGGAACCTCATTAATGGTTATGGTCACTACGGGGTTCCCTGGGTTCCCATATTTTGTGACCCTAGGCTGCTCTGATATGTACTCAAAGAGTTCTCCTATCAAAAGTATTGTTGGAGGATCCTTTTGCTTCCTTCCTGTCTTATTAATACACAATTCTTTGACCACCTTACTTTAAACTGGAATTTCCTTTATGGCTTGTAGCAAGGGAATTTTGACACATATATTCTTCAATTCATTCAAGATGTCAAATTCCGGTCGAGTGGAACGTTTCTCAATCACTAATATTTTTGGATAAGGAGGGGCCTTCATAATTTGTGAAGGTTCATTTTGGGGAAGCTTGGGTTCCTAGTCCTTAGGAATGATAAAATATTCCCACTTAGTGTCATCTATGGGTATTTTGGGGGTTTCCTCTTCTTCTTCTTCCCATATGACTACTAAATGCCTCTACATGTCTAGAACTTTTCCCGACCTTAGTTGAATCTCCTGCAATGGAACATGATAAATAACATACATCCGAAAGACTTGCATCTCAAGATTGTGAAGACATTGAGTGGATTTGTTATTGGGGTTTGGCACTGGTTGTGCTGGTAATAATGTCGGTCTTGGGGAGCTTTCAGTTTGGTATCGTTGTGGTTGTTGTGGAATATGAGGTAAATGTGGGGGAACAAAACCTGGCAGAAGTTGTCGGATGTTTGGTGGAAACTAGGGGTAAGGATGATTGGGCATAGGGATAGGTGGATCTTGAGGGTTTCCTTGGTTATTCCCTCCTCTCCATCCTTGAAGCCAAGGATGGTGATACTATGTAGACCATTTTTCCCAACTCGGTGAGTTCCACTATTGTGGTTGTTGATAATAGGGTGGAACTTGAGGCTATAGATCTAGGTATGTAGGCTGACTCTTAGGCTACCATGGCCTCCTATGTGCATAAGAGGACTCTCCTGGATCCCCACATCTGTAGATGGTTGACAAATTGGGCAATTATGGGTACTTTTCAGTTGAGGGGTCTTCAGTGTAGAAGACACAAATTGAAATATTATCTAATGGACATTCCCTTAAGGAATGCTTCCTCTTGCATCTTGGGAAAAATATGCTCATTGCTGCATTTTCCCCCTCTTGTTTCTTTTTAATCTTTAAGCTGTCCAACTGGGAATCTATTGTACATAAGATATCCATTTTGAATTTCTCTAAGAGGTTCCCTATCTCTACCCTTGTGATACTACCTGAGCTAACTTTTTTTAGGTTTCTACTATAAGGATCCCGAACACTCCTTGTTTTGGATCTACTCCTTGAGTAATTCCTACACATTTCATAGATTTAGGTAAATGGGTTATGGGATATGTCACTTGATTCCATCAAGTTAAGTATCTCTAAGTATTCCTCTGAAATTCATTTAAGGAAAAGAGCCCTGAATGCATCATCTGGAAAGTCATGGTACTTCGATTTCTATGAGATATAATCAAATCGTTCCATATAATCCTCAAGATTCACGACCTCTAGTTGTTGAATTTCTAAAATATCATTACGAGAATCCTTGGACTTGCAGTAGTCTTGGTATTTCTTAAGAAATACATATTTCATTCCTTCCCAAGACCTAATACTAGACTCTCCTTGTTGATTAAGGTTGGTTGTCATTGATGTCAACCCTTGAAGAAAACCCTAGCACAAGGTTTGCGTAATGGACCCAAGTGTTTTTGATGTAAATATGACTCATTTCTGTATTGTCATGGTTGATAAGAAGTAAAAATGGATGAACTCCAAAGTGGTCCCCTTATGGTGAAATCCCTCATGGGAAGACGCTTTGCGGAGTGAGAGAACCCATGCTTATTTGAGGAATAATGAGATGAAGGACAATGAATTTGTGAGTGAAACTATCCTATATGGATAGTGCTTGTCATGTCGTTTCTGGTGGTATGTGGAACGTCACATAACTCCTCACGGTTAGAGATTTATGACCATATGAATTTGGAGAACCCCTCATAAGTCTTATAGAAGCCCCCAAGGGTCAAAGTGCTTTGCAAAAGAAATTATTGTAAATGAAGAAGCCCTAAAATAAGAAAAGTGTAAGGCTACATGAAGATATAAATAAGAGGAAATTCTCACTCATTAAAGACACACTTGTACATATTGTATATCTATTTTCTTGTGTAAAGATTCTTGTAAATACTTGTGGATACATCTGAAGTGGTGAACGTTTGAGGTAGCACGAAGGGTTGATGGTGAAATTATCAGAATTATAGAAAAACCCTATTTTCTGAGGTGTACGCAAGTTGTCCGTGTACAAGGTACGCACATGCTGAGTTATACGCAAGCTGTCTGTGTACAAGGTGCGTACATGCTGAGTTATACATGGGTTGTTTGTGTACAAGGTGCATACATGCTGAGTTATACATGGGTTGTCTGTGTACAAGGTGCGTACATTTTGAGTTATACATGGGATGAAAGTGTATTAAGGAACATACATGTTGATAAAGTCATGGAAACTTGAGAAGATGAAGATGAAAAAGTTCTAGATTCTGAGATCAAGCTCCCAAGAAGGTCTAAACTACTCAAATACATCAGATTCATCCATTGGCTCAAAATGTATGTCTTATTTCTATGAATAGTTGGATTTTGGTGTATGTATGAGGAATGGCAATGGATATTTGAGGATTCTCCCTAGAGAGACTAGTGGCTTCATGGGATCTTCTGCATAAGTAAGATCTACAGAAATACATTGCTGGTATATTCATCATTGATACTTCTTGTGAGGCACATCTTGTATTTCTTTTCATATGGCTAAGGTTTTTTATGGTACATGGTTGAGATCTTGTATTTGTGTAGTAGTTGATGTATTGAGAGACTGAATATCATAAAGGGGTTGATGAATAAGATCAGGTGAGGGATATTATACTTGTTCATGATTACACATGCCTATATGACACATGACTAGAGAGAGACATACTTGCCTTGAGTAAAGGTTATATATGAGGATTCATGCACAGGGTACAGTTACAGTCTGGATACAGTGACAGGTTACAGATCTATGTGAAAGAAGTTATAGAAGGTCATAAGTTTTCAAGAAAATGAAACCCTAGTTTTCAGAAGGCATACGCAGGTTGCATAAATGTTTGGTAGTGTACATATGTGGGATGCATAATAGATAGGGCATGTACATACATGGGTTGCAACACTACAGGTTGTGTATCTGTTGTAATTTTTGTAGATACATGTTTAGTTCAGGTACAGATTGATTACAGGGCAGTTGTATAGATTGGATATAGGTCAGTGTTATAGGTTGTTACAGTTGTACATCAATATATATCATAGTGACAGATTGATAGTGGTTCCATGATTCTACTTATACTTCAGGGCGATTGGATGGGGCAAGGACAGGTGGTTGTAGACACCTTTTGGTTGTAGTTAGAGAACATAGGGGGTTGTAGCCTCCTTCTGGTTGTAGCCAAAGAATTGGGGAGTTGGACCTTCCCTCAGGTTGTAGCCTGATAAACTAGGGGGTTGGAGCCTCCTTCCATTTGCAATTGGAAAACAAAGGAATTTGGTGCTTCCAATGAATGTAATTCTTCAAGACATATAAGAAAAAACATTCTGTGGTTTTCTCTCGATTTGGGTTTCCACGTAAAACATTGGTGTACAGTGTATGTTTGTGATTGTTCATTTCTTATTGCTCATTATTGGATAATAATTCTACATTGATATAACACTTGGACTATTTGGAGAAAAATGATTATAATTATGCTATTACTGATTCACCCCCCCTCTCAGTAATCCAACAATCGGTATCAGAGAAGGTTCCTTTAGAAATCAGTTTAACCATTGAATGGTAGATCAGGGAGAGTACCAACTCATGTAAAAATGGAATACCACACTTTGATGGAAAAAAATATGATTTTTGGAGCATAAGGATGAAGACATATATACAGGCATAGGGTTTTGAAATTTGGCAATCAATTGTAGATGGATACATAGTACCAGCAGTTCCACCAACAAATGACAAAGCAATGAAATTTGGTCAGAATAATTCCAAAGCTACAAATGCACTTTTGAATGGTCTCAGTGAAACAATATTCACCAAAGCTGCACATTGTAAATCCGCTAAAGAGATTTGGGACAAGCTTCGAAATATTAATGAAGGAGATACAAAATTCAAAGCAACAAAAATTCAAACTTACAGAGGTCGGTTCGAACAACTAAAAATGAAGGAAGATGAGAATATTGCAGCCTACTTCTTAAGAGTTGATGAAATAGTGAATGCAATCATAGGATTGGGAGAAGAAATCAAAGAATCTATAATTGTTCAAAAGGTACTAAGATATCTTCCTATGAGATTCAACCCTAAGATATCAACACTAGAATAAAGATCGGGTCTGAACTCAATAAGCATAGATGAACTTCATGGAATCTTCATAGAATATGAAATGAGAACTGAACAGGAAAATCTAGATGTAAAAGAAGCAACCTTCAAAGCATCCAAAAAATCAAAGAAAAAGAAAAATGAACAAGAAGAATATAGCAATAGCAGCGATGTCTCAAAAGATGATGAAGAAGTGGCCAACTTCGTCAAAAGAATGAACAAGAGAACCAATGGTAGGTATATAGGTAAGCTTCCTTTAATTTGTTTTAATTGTGATGGTATTGGTCATTTTGCTAAAAAATGTCCTCATAAGAAAAAGAGAAATGATGAAGGTTACTCAAAAGGAAAACACACATATAAAGGAAAAAGAACTACAAAGAAAGATTTCAAGAAAATCTTATGCATCAAAGAAGACATCTCATCATCAGATGAAGATGAAATTAGTGATAGTGAGACAGGAAGAGTTCTATTCATGGCAGTAAAAGATTCTGACAAAGAAGACTCCGAAGAAGAATATGAAGAAGCCGAAGAAGGATATGAAGAAGTCGAAGGTGAAATTGAAGAGGAAGAAGTTGACTATTGAGAAGAATTAATGTGTGTTGTAGAGGTTATCAGAAGAGAAAAGAAGAAAAACAAGAAACTACAAGTAGAACTAGACAAGAAAAAGGACACTTGAGAACTAGAACAAATGATCACAAGATTAAAGATTCACATAGAAGAAGATAAAATAATTGAAGAAGAACTCAAAGAACAACTAGAAGAAAAGGACAAGATCATTGGAAACTTGGAAGCAGAGATTGTCACACTAAGAAATGATATTCAAAAGAAAAATATGCAGAATAGTTCAAAAGTTCTGGATGACATTATCAGTAGTAAAAAATCTCATCTTGACAAGTCTGGACTTGGATACAATCAGACAGAAGAAGGATCAAGCTCCAAAACAACAGAGAAAGAAACAAATTCAAAAATCTATGCAGAAACAATCAAAGGGGATAGGAAGATATACAAGGAAGATTACAGGGACACTCCTCCACCGAGAAGATTCAGATTTCAAAACCAACAATAGATAGATAGGCCTCAAGAAGAAGAAGGATTCATATGAGCACCTTCTTTCATAAGATCTTCAACTCCCAGGTATCAAACTATATTTTTTGGTTTATGTTATGCATGTAATAATTTTGGACATAAAGTTGTGAATTACAGAGCTAACAACAAGAACAATAATAACTTTGGGAGTCATACACAAAGGGGTTACTCAAGAAGACCTAGTGAAACACAAAGAAGAAGTTACAATAGGTTTGAATCCTTGAGAACTGAAGTGGAATGTTACAAATGTAATAATTTTGGACATGTGGCCAAAAATTGCAGAATGACAGTCCCTCCTAAATAACCTCAACAGAATAACAACAATCACATACAAGAACCTTAGAAAATGACATGGATAAGAAAGCAAGATCAATATAGCAATGTAGAATGCACAACCACTCTACAAGCTAAGCAAAATAAACACGGTTGGTATGTTGATAGTGGGTGTTCAAAACACATGACATGTGATAGAGACAAATTTCTTACATTGCGAAAGGAAAGAAATGGATCAGTCTCCTTCAAAAATGATAATTCAGCCAAAATCATTGGAGAAGGCACAATCCGAATTGGGAACAAGAATAAAAAGACACAAAATGTTCTACTGGTAGAAGATATGAAACATAATATTCTAAGTGTGAGTCAAATGTGTGACCAAGGTCATAAAGCTACTTTCGATTCACAAAAGTGTGAGATAAGAAGAGAAGGTTCAAGGAAATTGGTCGGTACAACTGCAAGAACTTCAAACAATATATACGTGTTAAGTGAAATTGGAAATGAAAAGTGTTGTCTAGGAAAGGAAGATGAAATTTGACTATGGAACAGAAGAATGGGTCACATGCATTTTGATAACCTTGTCAAAGTCAAGAAAACAGAAGCAGTCAGAGAAATTCCCCAGATCATGAAACCAACCAACACTTTATGCAAACATTGTCAACAAGGAAAGAAAACAAAGTCCAGGTTCAAATCAAAGGAATATTCAACAACAAGACCACTGGAAATTGTGCATACTGATCTAGTTGGACCAACTACAACAAAGGGATTAAAAGGTGAGAGATACTTTATGTTATTAGTTGATGATTATACAAGAATGACTGCAGTTTGCTTTCTCAAGAACAAGTCAAAATCTTTTGAAAAATTCAAGATCTACAAGGAAATTGTTGAAAATGAGATGATTCAAGAATAAAATGCTTGAGATATGATAATGGAGGAGATTTCACTTCAAAGGAATTTATGGACTACTGCAGCAGTCATGGAATAAAAAGGCGATTCTCCGTTGCTAGGACACCTCAACAGAATGGAGTTGTTGAAAGAAAGAACATGACAGTACAGGAAATGGCTTGAACAATGCTAATGGATTCCAAATTGATAGATATATTTTGGACACAGACAATGCATACAATAGTTCACATTCAAAACAAAATAATGCTCAAAAACAACACTGATAAAACTTCCTACGAGCTATGGAAAGGAAGACCAACAAATCTGAAGCACTTTAGATTTTTTGGAAGCAAACGCTACATCAAAAGAGAAGATGGCATAATGGGAAAGCTTGACTCTCGTGCAGACAAAGGAGTACTTGTTGGTTACTCAAGTACAAGGAAGTCATACAAGTGTTACAATCTAAGATTGAACAAAATTGTGGAAAGCATCAACGTAACAATTGATGAAATAGGTAGACCATAATCAAAGGAAGAAGAAAACAAATCAATGGAACAACTTTTGGAAGAAGAAGAAGTAGAAGAGGAAGTAGAAGAGGAAGATGAAGAGAATCCGACGGAAACAAAAGAGCAAGTTCAACAAGTATCTCCAAAGACACCTAGCAAATGAGTACATAATAATCATCTTTTAGATCAGATTATTGGAAACAAAGATGCAGGAGTTGAGACTAGAAGAAAAATCCGTTCACTAGAACAAACACAATGCACTCCTAGCACTCTTATCTACAATTGAACCAAAGTGTTTTGAAGAAGCCAACAAGGATGAATTTTGCAATAAGGCCATGAATAAATAATTGGATCAAATAGAGAAAAACGACACTTGGGAATTGGTTCCAAGACCAAAGAATAAGAATGTGATTGGCACAAAATGGGTTTTCAGGAATAAATTAAATGAATATGGACAAGCTACAAGGAATAAAGATACATTGGTATGAAAAGGATATGCACAGATTGAAGGAATCAACTTTGAAGAGACATTTGCCCCAATTGCCAGAATGGAAGCAATCCAGTTGATTTTAGCCTATGCGTGCTCCAAAAATGTTAAAGTATATCAGATGGACATAAAATCATCTTTTCTAAATGGGGAACTTGAAGAAGAAGTCTACATTGAACAACCAGAAGGATTTCAGTTGTCAGAGAACGCAGATTATGTGTGTAAATTAAAGAAGGCCTTGTATGGTCTAAAACAGGCTCCTAGAGCATGGTACTCTAGATTGGATAAGTATCTGCAGTAGGCAAGGTTTAGAAAAGGAAGTGTGGACAACAACTTCTACATCAAGGTAAGTCAAGGTAATATTTTATTAATTGAAGTTTATGTTGATGATATTATTTTTGGTAGTGATGATGACAAGTTAAGCCATAAATTTGCAAAAGATATGCAGAATGAATTTGAAATGTCGTTACTTGGAGAACTATCCTTCTTTTTGGGACTTCAGATACGTCAAATAAACCAAGGAATATTTATTTCTCAAACCAAGTATATCAGAGAAATGCTGAAGAGGTTCAGAATGGAAGATTGCAAGCCAGTTATCACTCCCATGCAAACCAGTTGCAAGTTCAACAAAGATGATGATTCAAATTATATAGATTAGAGGCAATATAGGTAAATGATTGGAATCATACTATATGTGACAGAATCCATACCAGATGTAATGCAGGCAGTTGGACAGGTGGCATGATTTCAAGCAGCACCAAAGGATTCACATGTGTTAGTAGTGAAGAGGATTTTCATATATCTCAAAGGAACAAAAGAGTTTGGATTATGGTATCCAAAAGGAAAGGATCTATCACTTATTCCCTACATAGATGCAGATTGGGTAGGTTGTATTGATGACTGACGAAGCACCAGTGGAGCAACATTCTACTTGGGTGAGTTTTTAGTATCGTGGGTAAGAAAGAAACAATCATCAGTATCTTTATCTACAACCGAGGCATATTATATTGCAGCAACATCATGTTGTACGTAGGTTCTTTGGATGAAACAAACTCTGAAAGATATACAGGTTGAGTATGATAAGCCCATTCCAATCTATTGTGATAATATAAGCACCATCAGTATCTCAAAAAACCCGGTGATGCACTCCAAGACGAAGCACATTCTAATCAAGTATCACTTTCTACAGGAGCAGGTTGCAGAAAAGAACATCGGAGTTGAGTATGTGGGCACAAAATAACAAGTGGCAGACATCTTCGAAAAACCACTTCCACAGGAATCCTTTGAATATCTTCGCCAAAGACTCAAAGTTATTTCTACTCCAAAATGAATGATTTTTGAATGCTTATCTTATATGTCTTAGATTTCCATGAGGAAGCACCATAAGAGGACAATTCAGTTAGGGGGAGCAACCCCGGATGGAAAGATACCTTTTCCATTAATGACAAAGGGGGAGAGATTTATCATATGTAGAGGAAAAAGGTAGCGGATAGAGGCATGGTTCCAGGGGGAACAAATTTATCACATACAGAGGATAGAGGCATGGTTCCAGGGGGAGCATATTTATCAGATGCAGAGGACAGAGGCATGGTTCTAGGGGGAGCATGGGTGATATGATTTCAGTATTGCATCAGAGTGTTTTCATCAATGCCAAAGGGAGACATTGTTGATTAAGGTTGGTTGCCATTGATGTCAACCCCTGAAGAAATCCCTGTAGAACAAGGTTTGGTTAATGGACCCAAGTTTGTTTGATGTATAGATGACTTATTATTGTCTTGTCATGATTGATAAGAAGTAAAAATGGATGAAATCCAAAGTGGTCCCCTTATGGTGAAATCCCTCACGGGAAGACACTTTGTAGAGTGAGAGAACCAATTCTTATTTGAGGAATAATGAGATGAAGTACAATGAATTTGTGAGTGAAACTATCCTAGATGGATAGTTCTTGTCATGTCATTTCCGGTGGTATGTGTAACATCACATAACTCCTCATGGTTATAGAGTTATGACCATATGAAGTTGGAGAACCCCTCATAAGTTTTATAGAAGCCCCCAAGGGTCAAAGTGATTTGCAAAATAAATTATTGTAAATGAAGAAGCCCTAAAATAAGGAAATTGTAAGGCTACATGAAGATATAAATAAGAGGCAAAGCTCACTCATTAAAGACACACTTGAACATATTGTATATCTATTTTCTTGTGTAAAGCTTCTTGTAAATACTTGTGGATACATATGAAGTGGTGAATGTCCGAGGTAGCACGAAGGGTTGATGACAAAATTCTCGGAATTACAACAAAACCCTATTTTCTGAGGTGTATGAGGGCATTCTATGTACAAGGTGTGTACATGTTGAGTTATACGCGAGTTGTCTGTGTACAAGGTGCGTACATGCTGATTTATATGCGAGATGTATGTGTACAAGGTGCATACATGTTGAGTTATACGTGGGTTGTTTGTGTACAAGGTGCATACATGCTGATTTATACGCGGGATGGCAGTGTATTAGGGAGCGTACATGTTGATAAAGTTATGGAAACTTGAGAATATGAAGATGCAGAGGTTCTAGATTCTGAGATCAAGCTCCCAAGAAGGTCTAAACTGCTCAGATACATGAGATCCATCCATTGGTTCAAAATCTATGTCTTATTTCTATGAATAGTTGGATTTGGGTGTATGTATGAGGAATGTCAATGGAGATTTGAGGATTCTCCCAAGAGAGACTAGTGGCTTCATGGGATCTTCTGCATAAGTAAGATCTACAGAAAAATAGTGCTGGTATATTCATCATTAATACTTCTTGTGAGGCACATCTTGTATTTCTTGGCATATGGCTAAGGGTTTCTATGGTACATGGTTGAGATCTTGTATTTGTGTAGTAGTTGATGTATTGAGAGACTGAATATCAGAAATGGGTTGAAGACTAAGATCATGTGAGGGATATTATACTTGTTCATGATTACACATACCTATATGACACATGACTAGAGAGAGACATACTTGCCTTGAGTAAAGGTTATATATGAGGATGCATGCATAGGGACAGTTATATTTTGGATACAATGACAGGTTATAGATCTATGTGAAAGAAGTTACAGAAGGTTAGAAGTTTTCAAGAAAATGAAACCCTAGTTTTCAGAATGCATATGCAGGCTACATAAAATTTTGGTAGCATACATACAGGGGCTGCATAATAGATAGGGCGTGTACATACGCGGGCGACAACACTACAGGTCGCATATCTGTTGTAATTTTTGTAGATAAATGTTCAATTCAGGTACAGATTGATTACAGGGAAGTTGTATAGATTGGATATAGGTTAGTGGTATAGGTTGTTACAGTTGTACAACCGTATATCTCACAGTGACAGATTGAGAGTGGTTCCATCATTCTACTTATACTTCAGGGTAGTTGGATGGGGCAAGGACAGGTGGTTGTAGCCACCTTCTGGTTGTAGTCGAAGAACTTAAGGGGTTGTGGCCTCCTTCTAGTTGTAGCCATAGAATTGGGGAGTTGGATCTTCCCTCAGGTTGTATCCTGAGAAACTAGGGGGTTGGAACTTCCTTCCAGTTGCAGCTGGAAAACAAAGGGAGTTGGTGCTTCTATTGAATGTAATTCTTCAATACATATAAGAAAAATCATTTTGTGGTTTTATCCCAATTTGGGTTTCCACATAAAACACTGGTGTACTATGTATGTGTGTGATTGTTCATTTCTTATTTCTCATTATTGGATAATAATTCTACATTGATATAACACTTGGATTATTTGGAGAAAAAGGATTATAATTACGCTATTACTGATTCACCCCCCATCTCAGTAATCCAACACTTCCAACTGCATGAACCATCTTAGTGTGGAATCCTTGAGGGTGGAAGGAAAAAGTTTTAGTTTCTGGGCATCTTTTAAGTAATTGTAGCTCCTACACAAGATGTTGAAATCAAATGGGAAGGTATCTGGGTCTTCACTTCTTTTACCGTAAAAGGTGGGAAGTGTCGAGAGTGGAATGTTCTTCATATTGACATTATGTGTGGTGTCCAAAATTGGAAACCCAAAGGTGGTTCATTTTGGTTTCCAACTTCTTCTCCCTCGTGTCTTACATGGTTGTGATCCTCTTGATCATCCATACTGGTTTGGTTTCCAAACGGAGAGTACCTAAATGGTTTTATCCTTGAAGATAACAAAGTATACCAAGGTTCTTTTCTAACAAAGGTATCCCTTTGATTGGAAGGTATTTCTACTGCTTGGATGTCCGAGTCTTTACTCAAACTGGTTGAAACTATTGGTTCCAAAGTTTCTGTTTTGACTTGGGAAACAATTACATTGGCTGAACTACCAAACAGAGTATTCACCTATTCAGGGTCAATGATGTATACAAAGTTAGTATCTCCTGATGGTGGTGAAAAAAAAAAGGTTGTGTTGGTTGGTTCTATGGAAGGCTCGAGTGGTCTTGCCTCCTTTCCCACTATTATTGATTCTTCAATTTTCTTCTCTATAGTGCTCCCTATTTTGGTCTCTTCCGAGTCTACTTTAGCTCTTTGAGTTGATCTAACCCCTACTTTCCAATATGTGGAGTTTATGGGTGGAGTGTTCCTTCATCCAAAAAGGTTAGAGGGAACCTTGGTCGAAAGGTTTGTTTTCATTTTAATGTATCTTCCCTTTGGGCCCCTAGGTTTGTTCATGAATGAAAATAAAAACAAAAACTACCATGGGTTTGGGGGAACGTTCTATAACAGATGTGTAGGTTCTTACCTCTCATCTTAAAGTTCCCCCGCCACCAAAATAATGCTAAGGTTCAAAAATGATCTACTCCCTAACTATTTCCTACATTAAGACAACTCCCCTGCAATGGCGCCAAAAATGATGGGTATTCTATATGCACTAAATCCCTCAACCCGGGGTAAGTAAACTTAGAGTTGTGGAACTGTATGATCCTAGGAAGAAAAGATAGTGGAAGTATTGTCTAACTAAGGGGATGGTCTATCTAAGGATCAATCTACTCTAAGAAATGACTCTTTCACTTTTATCAATTAGCAAATACTATTAATTAGCTTGAACTATTTACCCTAAGCAGCTTCAACAACGGATCGATGGACTATTTCTAAAGAATCAAATCATAACCTAATTTAAACAAGTTGATCTATTCAACCTAATGAGCAACAAAAAGTAAACTACTTTTTATCTTTTATCTTTAAGAAAATAAGCAAATAAACAACTAACTTATCAAGACTATTTCAACAAGTGAACTCTATTCTTAAAACAAAACTCATAATCATTTCTATTTTGTAAAAGAGAAATATTACCCTACTTAATCAAAAAGCATCATGGCTGTATTCAGATTCTAATTAATCAAAACTATTCTTAATTTACAATAATATGAAAATATAATTCAAAGATGATGAATATGTCTTCGATGTCGAATAACATCACGATGGCATCTGACTATTAATGATAGCTCAAGAGGGATTAATTCAATTCTGACTTCTACATAGAAATGGAAAGTGTGAATTGAGCAATCTAACAAAAGCTTTTCCATTAGAGAAGCAACACTAAGTATCCATGTGATCTCTAAATTTCATGGATCAATCATCAATGATTAAAAACACTCTTATACTAATTCAAGCACACTCTTATGCTAACTCAAGAAAATTTACAAACTTATAAACTTATGAATAAAAAAATTAATTCAAATCCAAGGTTCTAATTGAAATTGCAATTCAAATCTATAACTGAGATCTTATAAATTAAATTGGACTAATCCTATCAATAAAACTCAGATTTCAAACTACAATGATTTTATAAACACAACCCAAAATATATTTCTATCCTAGCATACTAAAACAAGATTAATAAACCAAATAGATCTATGAAAACATAACTGAACTGAGAATTAAATCTAGCTTGATTACAACCAATAAAACTTGCAATTATTTATCCATCGAAGCTTGCAAAAGAAACTCTGTCTACACTAATCCTCTGTTTAAATACTATGTTTTAATTTGTAGAAATCAATTTAAAACTTCAATACATCATCTAAGTTAGTAGCATGCAGGACAATTGCTAAGAAATATGAAACATAGCATGACAAATAACCAACTCCCATAAGAAATATGCAAAAGATGAATTAGACAATTAAATTACAATCAACAGGCACATTAATTAAAACTAAAATATACTTACAGTAAAGAAACGAAGTAAATTCTAGATAAGAAAATGAAATACACGATATATTTATCTATACAGTCACCCAGACCATTGGTGACCCCCCCAGCAGGTCATGGCTACTCTTCAACAACGAAACACATGCTCAAATCAACATGATTCTGTCATTAATTAAAAAACGCAGTCTTGGAACACAAGTTTGCAAAATATGTTTGAATTACACAATGAAACTTCTTCTTAAAATTTTGTTTGTGGTCTTTCCAATGCTAGTGGTATGCATAGGTGAATTACAGTTTGAGACATCGACCACTCGAAGGGTCGACCTCCTTTAAAAATGGAAAATCCATTAAATACACTCTAAGAACTTTTGCTTCTAGAAAATCCATGAGCCACTCAACAATCAACATAACCGCCCAATATGAGATGTCATGAGCTCTGTATCTAGAGGCCACGAGGGGGCACAAAACCCAGGTCGTCGATTCGCCCATCACAGCCCGCCAATGTACCAACCGCCAACTCCTTTGTGCTCCGATTGTTGGATCGCATGACGGATGGAGTGCCAGATCGCATACCGGATGGGGCACTAGTGAAGTGTCAGACAAGGTACCAGATGGAGGATCAGACTGCGAATTCACCCTATTTCACACAGATCATGTATTAGATCCTTATAAACATTAAACCAAACTGAATTTATCTCAAAATCATTGTAAAACATCGACTACACATACATGATATAAATCCATGATGAATTGATATAAAATCCTTTGAAAACTCCTTCAAAATGGTCAATAACATATATAATATCGGTGCAAAAAGGATTCAACCATCACAAAAAAAAAATCAAAATACGAGCCCAGCATAGACCATCAACCAATATTTTCTTTCTAAGTTGTTGCATATATCTGAAATTCAAATGCCCGATCCTTTCATGCCATATCCTACTGCTTTCATCAGCATGGGTAAGTAGTAAAGCAAAATCTAGTTCAATAAATTTAGAAAATGTATACAATCTAGATTGATGATTTACCTCATCGGTAGAAACCCTAGAATTGGTTTGCATGTCATAGATTTCCACTACATTAGGTGTGAATATGACTTTCTTTCTAATTCTAGAGTTCATCATGTGATACACAGAGCGAAGATTGACAAAACGTTTGGGAACGTGCAACACATTCTCGAAGATTCCATTGGTAAGTTCAATACTTCCTTTCCCGGTGACCTCGAATAGAGAGCTTTCCCCCATCATAATAGGAGGACCTTTGCATGCATCCAATGAAGAATACAATACTTTTGTGGCAGCCATGTTGTGTGATTCTCTTGAATCTACGATCCAAGCATCGAGAGAGGAGTTGATGGCTACCAATGCATGGCTAAAATTTCCTTTCTTGGGATTCTGATCTTCTGGATTCTTCTTCTTGGAACCCTCAGGGATGCGATCTCCAAGGCTATTTTGTTGAAGTATTTGAGTCATTATATATATATATATTTTTCATGCAGATTCTAGATGGAATCCTTTATGCTAGTATGCACATTTCTTCCCTTTTCTTCCCTTTCCACCTTTGGATTCAGAGGCATCGATGAAGGGTTCTGATAACCCTTCCTTCTTTGGATTTGCATGAGATTTACTTTTGTATTTATATTTATATTTTGGATATTTATGGCTGCCATATTGCACAGTAAGTGCATGTACCTTTGGGCCTTTTATTTTGTCCACATTGATGAGCTTGGTTTCCTCTTCTATCAGAGATTCGATAAATTCCTCAAGAGAAGGCATCTTCCAGGTGGATCTAGAGGTGAATTTGAATAAATGTAATGTGGATACGAATACAAATAATTCAGTACCAAGTTTGGAGAGAATGGTGAGAGCCATTTGTTTCTCCTCCTTAGATTTATCAACCCCGCAAGATTTGAGTTGCAACAATAAATCCTTGTATTTTGTAAAGAAATTTTGGATATTGTCGAATATTTTTGGATCCAATGTGAGTAATTACACCTCGATCATGTGTCCCCTCATATTATCCTATTTTCCAAAGAGCCCTTCCATGGTGGTCCAGGCTTCATTGGTGGTTTTACAAGAAGATATGTGAAAAAGGAGATCGAGAGAAATGAGACTGCAAATTGTTTTGAATGCTTCATCCATTCGATTTAGATACTTGGATTTTTCTATGGATGATGTCGGTTTTGTCTCTGTATTCATGGATAACCTATACAATCCTCTACTTCAAATATGCATGACCATATTCTCCTTCCATGAAAAGAAGTTGTAAGGTGTAAGAATGAATTCTTTTGGGAATTCCATTTTTTCGTTGTCTTCAATCTTTGGTACCTGCAAAAAATAATTTGGTCTATATTTTTCTTAGAAGTAAATCAGATTTGATACCATGTAAATGTGTTGAACCTACACATAATATATCTAGCTATAAAATACCATACACATTTGCAGAGAGAAATTGAGAAAGAAGAAGCAAGAGATAAATAATGGAAGAATTCACATTAACTGTAATGAATAATGAATAATTTACACATGATATACCATGTATAACTTAAACAATGTGCATTGGAGGTGAATCCAATGTTCCATAGTGGTGGTATAGAGTGATTTGGACACACACCAACAATTACAGTAGTGAATTTCCACCTAGTCTAGTATCTTGGGCAGTTACGGGAGTGAATTTCCACCTAGTCTAGTATCTTGGGTAGTTAAGGGAGTAAACTGCCACCTAGCTGAGTTAACTAGTCTACCAGTCTTCATTTAACTAATTGAAACATAGTGAAGTGAGGAGGAGATCATGGAATAATGGGTAATGAACTAGTATGTTGATGATCCCAAGGAAAATGCACATTATCTTGTTATGATCCCAATGTTGCATGGTGACAAAACCAATGCAACATCTAGACTCCACTCAACTTGTCAAACCGAAGTGAAAACTAAAGAGAATATTATCATAGAGGAATACTCTCCTTAAAATTTATGAGACTCGATAAAGACTAATAAACATAGTAAAAAACTTAGGAAAATTAAATCTTAGGTGTGTGTAAATTAACTCCAACATAAGTGAACAAATTTGACGGATCCGATCCCACTAGTTGGGTCACTCAAATGGAACATTATTTCTCCTTGCATGGAATTACTGAAGATCTAGCCAAAATTCATTATGGTGTCATATATTTGGATCCATAATGTTGTAAATGGTGGCAATGGCATAGAAAGACATGCCAAGGGTATGTTTCTTGGATTCAATTTGTGTAAGAGCTATATAACCACTTTGACATTGACACCCACTATCTTTCCCATTTGACCAATTTGAAGCAATCTGGTATAGTGGAATACTTTATATATGCCTTTGAAAATATTGCTTTCTGAACAAAGGGAATGTCTAATGACTTCTTCCGAGAATGTTTTTTCAATGGCCTCAAAGAGGAAATTTGAGCCAAGGTCCTCATGGCTCACCCTCACACTTGGTTGGAATATACTCAACGTGTGAAGGAAGCCCAACAAATTGTCTCTTCTCAGACCCGCAAAACTTCCTTTTTTCCTCGCATTCGACCTACTAACCCTACCCCTCCTCCCACTCCCCTCAAGATCCTTAAATTAACCTAGGATGAAATGGAGGAATGCCAACACAAGGACCTTTGTTATATTTATGATGAATAATATTTTCTGGGGCACAAGTGTAAGGAAAAAAAGTTTTTTATGGTCATCTCTGAGGATGTTTCTGAAGAAGAGATCGAGACCCCCCCTATGGCAGTGTTACCCAAGCTAAATGATACCACTCCTCCCTCTGACCAACCATAATTATAATTGGTCATTTCATTGAATGCTCTCACTGGCTTCTCTACTCCCCAAACCCTCAAGCTCATTGGCTACATTAAAAATTGAAATGTCATCATCATAATTGACAGTGACAACACTCATAATTTTATTCACCGTCGTATTTACCAAGAAACCCATTGTTATATTCATGCATTCAACAACTTTGAAATCATGATTTCCAATCGCAATTTCATGAAATGTGATGGGTGTTGTGAACATGTGTGTCTCCAAACTGGGAAGTACCACCTGAAATATCATATGTTTTCTATTGACATGGGTGGTTGTGATATTGTGCTCAGTATGGAATGGTTACACACTCTTGGTCCCATCCTCATGGATTTTAAGGAATTAACCATGCAATTCAAATAGGTGGGACAACAATATAAATTCCAAGGAATCACAACAGGATCCCTTGAGATCATCAGTTCCCATTGAATGGAAAAGCTTTTCAAAAAAGGCCATTCCAGAATTATTTCCCAACTCCATTCTATTCAAGAAATTGAGATACATGTGGTGCATCTTGACCTCCAATGTATCATCTCCAAACACCAAGTGCTTTTCTCCACTCCCCAGGGACTTCCTCCTTCTCATGGTTTTCATGATCATTCAATTCCTCTCATCCTCGACAATCTTCCTCCCAATGTTCACCCTTATCATCATCCCTTTTCCCAAAAGAATGAAATTGAGAAAATTGTTCAGGAATTGATTGCCGCAGGTGTTATCTGCCCTAGTACCAACCCCTATTCTTCCCTCGTGGTCATGGAACTAAAAAAAGAAGGTGCTTGGCGTATGTGTCTAGACTTTCGTTCCCTCAATAAACTCACCATCAAAGAAAAATTTCCCATTTATGTCATTGATGATTTCTTAGATGAATTAAGTAGTGCTTGATATTTTACTAAACTTGATATTCATTCTGGCTACGGAACTAGATATGTATGCAAGAGGAAGACATTCCTAAGACTACTTTACACACTCATGATGGTGACTATGGATTCTTGGTCATGCCCTTTGGCCTATGTAATTCTCCCTCCACTTTCCAAAGTATCATGAACCATGTTTTCCATCCTTTTCTCTACCATTTTTTCCTATTTTTCTTTAATGATATTCTCATCTATAGTAAAACCTAGGTAGATCATCTCACCCATGTGGATCAAGTTCTCAGTCTACTCTCTTAGCACCAATTTTTTCTCAAGAAATCTAAATGTTCCTTTCGAGCTTCGGAAGTGGAGTAATTGGGTCATATTGTTGACAAGGATGGTGTAAGGTCGATCCTAATAAAATTGAAGCTATGAAGGATTGGTCGTGCCCAAAAAACTCTCAAGATCTTGCATGGTTTTCTAGGTTTAACATGATATTATCGCAAGTTTGTTAAGAATTATGGAAAAAATTAATTTCCTCTTACTGCTCTCATAAAATAGAATTCTTTCACTTGGACTCTAGAAGATGATGAATCATTTCAAGAATTGAAAGAAGCCATGTGCACAAGTCCTGTCTTGGACCTTCCTGACTTCATAAAGACTCCATAAAGATTTTTTTCCTAGAAAACAACTCTCAAAGTGACATTCTAGCCAATACATCTATGAAAAGGAAATTTTGGTTATTGTGCATGCTATGGATCTCTATCATCCTTATATCTTGGAGCAACACTTTTGAATTAAAACTGACCATTAAAGCGTAAAGAATTTCCTAGAACAAAGGATTTCATCCCAGGAGAAACAAAAATGGGTGACCAAGATATTTGGCTATGATTATGAGATAATTTATAAGAAGGGAAAATAAATTGTAGTGGTTGATGCTCTATCCAAAAAATATGAAGAAGAAGGATCCATTTTTTCCCTCTTCTTTATTGTACCATATTGTCTCTAATCTTTTTTCCAGGAATGGTTGCAAGATCCCAAAACTTCTCGACTGATCAAACAATTGCAAGGCGATTTTTCAATTTCTCTAGCACACTCTTGGCATAATGAAGAGTTTTGTTACAAAGGATGTCTATATTTAGGCCACCAGTCACAACTTAAATCCATGGTTCTTTCTGAGCTTCATGCTTCACCCATAGCAAGACATTCTGAGTTTACCAAAACCTATGAAAGAGTTAAATGATATTTTTTCTTGGATGGTATGAAACAAGATGTCCAGACCTTTGTGGTTGAATGTGATGTATGCCAATGCAACAAGGGGGAAATTGTCAAAGCTTCGAGCACACTAAAACCGCTTTTGAGTCCACCAGCTATTTGGAGGGACATTTCTATGGATTTCATTGTGGGATTACCTAATCTAGAAATAAGTCATTCGTCAGGGTGGTAGTTGATTACCTTTCCAAATATGATCATTTTTGTGCTCTTCAACACCCATTCACAACATCCACAATGGCTCATATTTTCAAGATTCATGGCATGCCTCATTATATTGTGCCTGATGGAGATCCCACTTTCACTAGTAATTTTTGGAAAGAACTATTCATGGTTTAGGGAAGACAATTACATCTCATTATTGCTTATCACCCATAGACAAATGGACATAATAAAGTTGTTGACAAGTGTTTGGAAACATATTTTTGGTGTTTTTCATTAGATTGATAACATCAATGGGATAGATGGTTACTCCTAGTTGAATGGTCATATAACACATCTTACCATAATACTACCTGCATGACTCCTTTTGAAGAAATATATAGACAAAATCACCTGCCAGTTCTTTCCTACATACCAGGGGTCTCGAAGGTTCAGAAGGTTGACCAAACCCTTACAATACATTCCACCATCCTCCATTCTCTCAAAGATAATTTAGTCATGCCTAGTAATTGTATGAAACAACAGGCAGATCAAGGACATTCAAAACGACAATTTTATACATGAGACCAGGTGTTTCTTCATCTACAACCTTACAAGCAGACTTCACTCAAATTTGAACACTGTCGACAGATTGCTCCCAAATTTTGTGTTCCTTATACCATTCTGAAGTGTGTGTTTCCAGTGGCTTATCAGTTAGATCTTCCCAATCATTCTAAGATCCATCATGGTTTTTATGTCTCATGCTTAAAGAAGGTGATGGGAACTAAGTGCCAAACTCAAACCAATATTCCAAAGTTGGATGTTGAATGTTCCATATGATTGCAACCACATATAGTATTGGACCAGTGTGAATGTCATCTATGTCAATGCACCATCAAGGATGTGTTAGTGAAGTGGAAAGATACAACTCCAGAATATGTGACCTGGGATCCGACCACTATTCTCCAGGAATTTTCTCATCTCAAGCCTTGAGGACAAGGTTGTTCTTCAAGGGGGAGGGAATGTTAGGGACCTAAACCCATAACTTATCATGTAGGTAGAATAATATATTTCCATGTAATAAAGGTTGATACTAGTTAATAAGGCTTATTTAATAAATATGAACAAGTCAATGTAAGAAAACCTAATATAAGCTTCTGCTTCTAGGAATATCTTCCTCTAGAATGTTCTTTAGAAGATAGAATTAGTATAAATAAGAGTAGAAGGTATGAGAAGGATTTGTATTGAGAATTGTTGTAGTATAGATATGCTTTGTTGGAGATTTCTCCCTCAAAGAGGTAAGTGACCATTGTTTCCTATCAATAAAGGTATTATTTTGGTGTTGTGGTTCCATATATTCTGTTGTTTCGCTACTATATTTCTTCTCTTTTTTGTTCTTCCAAGAGTATTCACTCCAAAATTCCTATTTTCTGCTATTATAACAAATTTGGTGCATAACAACATAGAAAATCTCTATTACAATAGTTCTCAAGAAAATAATTGTCATTCCTCGTACTCTTATTTATACTAATTCTATCTTCTAAAGAACCTTATAACGAAATATATTTCTAGAAGAAGAAGATTCTATTAGGTCTTCTTACATTGATGTGTTCCCATTTATTAAATAGGCCTCATAAACTAATGTTAGCCTTTATTACGTCGAAAATATATTATTCTACCTATGTGAGGGGTTAGGGAGGTTAGGTCCCTAACATTCACTCCCCATTAAAAAATAGCCTCATCCTCAAGGCTTGAGATGAGGAAATTGTTGCAGAATGGCAGCGACCTCCCAAGTGGAATATTTTGAAGTTGTATCCTTCCACTACACTAACACTTCCTTGATAATGTGTCGATGAATATGACACTCTCCCTGGTTGAATACTACTTGGGGATACAACCAAACAAAACCTTCTTCATCGAACTCATGGAGACTAGTTTGAGTTTGGCACTTAGTTCCAATCACCTTCTTTAATCACGAGACATGAAAAACAATATGGAGCTTAGAATCACCGGGTAGATATAACTAGTAGGCGATTGACCCTACACGCTTGAGAATTGTATAAGGACCATGAAATTTGGGAGCAAGTTTCTGACAATATTTATATTTGAGTGAAGTTTTCTTATAAGGTTGTCAATGTAGAAACACCTAGTCCCCTTTAGAAAATTGACGTTTAGAACAACCTTGATCGACTTGCTTCTTCATGCTATTTTGAGCCATCACCAAATTTTCTTTGAGGGTACAAAGAATGGCCTTGCATAATGTAATATTTTTGTCAACCTCCTGAACCTTCGAGACACCTGGCATGTAGGAGAGAACTGACGATGGATTTTGTCCATATATTGCTTCAAAAGGAGTCATGCGAGTAGCTATATGGTAATATGTGTTGTACCACCATTCAGTTAGAGGTAATCAATGATCCCACTAATGTTTTTGGTTATATGAAAAACACCACAAATATGTTTCCAAACACGTTTTGACAATTTTAGTTTGGCCATTAGGATGGGGATGATAGGCGATGTTGAGATGCAATTGGGTTCCCTGTAGCTTGAACAATTCTTGCCAAAAATTGTTGGTCAGGGTGGGATCGCTGTCAAAGACAATATGAGGCATGCCATGAAGTTTGAAGATATTATCCATAAAAACTTGAGCCATTGTTCATGCAGTGAAGGTATTTTCAAGAGCACAAAAATGGGCATATTTGGAAAGGCAATAAACCACCACCATGATGACTAACTTATTGTTGTATTTAGGTAGGTACAGAATGAAATCCATAGAAATATCCCACCAAATAGAAGGGGGAATTGAAAGGGTTTGGAGTGTTCTTGGTGCTTTGACTGTTTCTCCCTTGTTGCATTGACATACTGTTGATTCCTCAACAAACTAATAAATTTATTCTATTTTTGGGTACCAATTTTTCTTTTAATTATTTTTCACCTTATTATTTTGGATTTACGTAGGTTGCATATTTATACGTTGTTGAATTTATGAAATTTTCCTTTTTTTTCTTTGCATTTAAAATCTCAAGAAAATGCACAAAACAATTTTTTTTTTTTTCATGTTTTGCATTTGGAAAGAAAAAAAAACACAAAGAAAGTATTGAAAAAACAAAATGAGCAAATCACAACCTTTAAGAAATGTTGATGAAATCATCGATGGATGGAGAAAAGGATGTAATATCCCTCAGTCGAACCCAATTGTAAATGTAATGTAAGTGTACTTAAGCTGGAGAGCTATTTTGACATCATTTTGTAATGCACCTTTCATGGCATAGTGTGCACATGTACTGCACAGTAAAATAATGTAATGTGCACATTCCTAGATACCGCGCACAGAAACTAAAGTGCGCACAATATGGAGGTCAGCAAGCCTTGTGTATATGATATGTTTTATAGGCTGGTGAGCCAGTTTATTATAAGTTGGGATGCTTATGTTTTGGAATTAGACCAGAGCACCTAGATGTTAAAGGCCACTGCGCCTATTTTGTATATGTCTCATGGTTAATATAAAATAAATCGCTGCATGCATAATGACCACGATAAAAGAGATGGGGGAGTAAACTCCACCAGTTAGGAAAGGGAGGGCCAAAATTTAAAGGAAAGAGCTAAGCTAAAGAGATTAAGCCAAACAGGAATATTATATTAATATTTCTTAAAACATAAAGTATGGATAATTATTTTATCCTAAGTTGTAAAGTTGGGGACAAGTGGACCAAAGTAGCTCCCAACATGACAAGTGTCAAGTTGGGGACATGCATACATATTGTGGGGACTTAGTTCATTGGGGACACCCCCCATCAGGGTTACTAGGATCTCTCCCATGATTCCTTGGAGCATTCGGCCATGACTGCATGACCATTTTTCACTCACTCAGTCAGTTATCCTTCAGAGATTCATTTCACAGTACCATAACTGTATCCACAGCCATATCTATTTGTGTAGCTAGTTATCCTGGGAGCTGGATTGAAGAAGTGGGTTGTTAGGCCGGTGGGATATTGAAAAGGCGGGTTGTCAGGCCCGTGAGAAATTCACTGGGTGAGAGAATTGTTGGGAATTGATTTCCTGAAGGTGCTAAACTACAACTACAGGGCTCAGAGACTTCCTGTCTGGCTTGTTGCTGAAGCCCAGAAAGGAAGTGGGGCAGCTAAAGGACTGTTGAGCAGAGAAGGGGCACACTTCCTGGGGTGGGACAGGCATGTAGGAAATGAGGGACTGTAGGCTGTCAGTTGAGTGAGCACCCGAGACAGAGTCTTTCCTGCTGTGTATGATCCTATAGCATGGTTAGGAATTCCTTTACCCGGGTGGAGTTTAGTCCCAGCTTGGGGGTGACTCACTGTTGAGAGTGATGAACAATGTAGTCTAAGGCTCGGTGGTTCATGGACGGTCTACACACAGTTGGTGAAATTGTTACGAAGATAAGTACCAATTGTGTGATAAATTTACATGCTGCATTGTTATTTACATGCTTATTTTATGGGTTTATCATATATGTGGTTATAACCGTCTGGAATTTTTTGGGTATTTCCTGTATATGTTGCATGTCTATGATTATTGTTATTACCATGTGAATTCATGCCAATACGTAATGTATTTGTCAGTTACGTTTTATATTCGAAGCTTCCGTAAGAATGTTGTGTGTGTATGTTTTAAATGCAATCAGTTAGATAAAAAATATGTGGCATAGTTCAGTTGGGTGCTGGGTATGTCACAATATGTTCCGTAGTGAGAGAACAAAAGTGTACCCTTGTGTAGCGTGGCCTGGCCATGGGTGTCCGGGGATGTTACAATATGGTATTAGAGATTCAGCTCCAACACTGAGCCTGGATGGGCTGGAAAGGTTCAGTTGAAGTGAATATTCACAGAAGATTAATTTCGAAGTGGCTAAATTTCAAGTCATAGAGCGTCCATGGTAAATTTTGGCACTGCACGAAAAATGTTGGCATGTAGGTGCACGCGGTAAATTTGGCACCGCGTCGAAAATTTTAGCGTGCAGGTGCACACAGTAAATTATGGCATCGCGCGGAAGAATATTATGTGTGGATGCATGCGCTAAATTTAGCATTGCATGGTGAGAACACACATAGTAATGTGCATGTGGTGTGCGTAGTATTGCAAAACATAGAGGAGTTTGATTGGTGTGCGCACAGTATGAGTATAAGTTGTCTCACGACAGTATATTCAATGGTGCGTGAAGATTATTGTGCACAGTGGGGGCATATTGAAATTTGGCATGGTGCAATGCATATAGCGAAATGCATGTGGAATATCAGTGAGTGATACAAAAACCGTGCGCAATGGGTATTAGTGCAAGAACCAAAATTGTGTGTAGTGGATATCGGCGCGCAACACAAAAGTAGTGCGCGCAAGTTATTGGCGTGACAGAGAGGAAAGGCATAATGGATATAGGTGTGCGGAAGCACGATTTACCTTATGGTGTTGTTGTGCATGGTAAATATGGGTGTACAGGTTGAATTTTTGTCTGCGCGAAGTCATTTGGAAGGCTAATTAAGGCGACGAGTCTGAGTTTCATAGAAAATTTGCATGGTATTAGAGGAAAAAGAAACACACAACCACATCGGAGCATTATTTAAAATGAATTCAGAGTTGGTTCGAGAAGAAATAAATATAGCCTAAATTGCTAAGCCGAGAGCATCTCAGAGATGAATTCTGGGTTTTATATTCCTCCGATTTAGACAGATGGAAGTGAAATATAAGCTTACAAGAAACACATACTATGAAAGAAAACAAGTCTCATATCACCACCAGTTAGAATCTTGTAATAAATAGTCCAAAATCCACTTTTGCATTTATATAATCATTTTAATCCCAAAATTACAAAAAAAAGTCTTCCTACATAGAGGGAAGGTTCCTTTTCCCCTTTTCTCTTCCTCGAGATAATACGTATATATAGAGGAATTATTTGTAGAATTAGGAAAAGCTTGGACTTCCGCATATTTCTAAAAATAGAGATAAGTTACAAGAAGGGAATGATCTAAAATAACAGTTATACTATTGTAAAGGGACCATTTAAGAAAAGGCCTATCATCTATGGGGCCCCTTACCTCTGCTACCATCTGTCCAAAAATTGATGAAATGTACTTTTATTCGAGGACTCATTTCAACTTAGCGATCTCCTCTTGTAAAGTATCTAACCAGAACGATTGATCCTCTCCAACACTTTCAGTCGTTTCAGCTATGGTTTCTTTAATCTGTCGCTTGCTCCATTTCTTCTTAACAACTCCCCTGTTGATGACTAGATCCCTCATAATGAGATTTAGCCTGACTTTCATTTTTTATTTTGTAGTAGGTTCTGCGTGGAATTTAGTCGCTAATATATGCGCAATTATCCTTTCCTTCTTCCTCGTAGGAAAATCTACCATGTTCCCTGAATAACCAGTTTCACTGGATGTAGCTTTGTCCATGTACCTCAATTTCATGGACACCAAAATGCTTTTACAGAGATCAGAAGGTCGAGAAAATTTGGAGATTACTCCATTTATGGATAAGATGATGCCTCCATACTTGAGAATTGGTAGTTATAGAGTCCCAATCATGAATCATAGTCAGACTTACATACAAATACATTGGTTTTCCATGCTCAACTAATCCATTTCAAATGATTATCTTTTGAGTTCATTACATGGCAATGTTCACCTGATATCATATGGATGTGAAGTACTAAAAGAGTGAAACAGGGTGATCTGACTAGTCATCGCCCGTCCCACGAGTGGTGGTTTTGAAATATTGAAACACCTGCCATCGGGACTTTGGAGAAAGTGGTTTCGACAAATCGCCTTCCGGCCCGATGTATCTCTGAAGACGTTGCGCGTCTATTTTTTCAAGACTTGGGTATTATCTAAAAAAATTGTCATGGTGATAACACCAGGAAATTAGAAGAAATAATTCTGATGTATATATTGAACCAAAATGGTTCAGATTTTTTCATGAATTGTTGAATTAGTTAGCCTGATAAGTTCTGATGGCTGCAAGTTTTTCATAATTAACAACAACTAGATCAGATCAATATCATTGCAGATCCCATAGGAATGGAAGAGGCACAGAGGAATTACAGTCAGGAAGAAGAGAGCAGAGGGATGGAGGTCCATTTGGGCATTGAAGGAACAAACTCCAATGGACATGGAGATGAAAGGAATGAAAACATGAATATGGTAGAGACCATTAAAAATTTGAAGAAGGATGTCCAAATCCATAAGGCTGATAATGAAAGGCTTATGAGAGACAAGGAGCAACAAGATGACTTCAACATGAAATTATTGGAGGGCTTGAACATAATAGCAAAGAAATTGGATAAGGAGAGTGGCTCAAGCAAATCAAGAAGTCACAAGACTTCATATGAGAAAAGAAAAGCAAGAAGTGTTAGCAGACACCATCATCACTCCCCAAGGCACTCCAATAAGAGAGTAGGCAACAATTCAAGTCCATCCCTTGTCAGAAGGAATAAGAGGTCTAGGGTGGATGAGCTACAAGGATAAATGAACAAAATCAAACCTCCTACATTTGATGGTGAGAACAAGAAGGATGAAGATGCAGAAACATGGTTTTTGAGCATGAGAAAGTATTTTCAATTGCATAATTATTCTTCTCATGCAGAAGGTAGAATTGCTATCTATCAACTCAAGGGAAAGGAATCCATGTGGTGGGATCAACTTGTGCAGGTGCAACACATTAAAGAGAAAAGTGTTACTTGGAGGGAATTCCAGAAGTATTTTGAGAAGAAATACTTGACTAAGAGATACAATGAAAAGAAAATGAAGGAGTTATTTGAACTCAATCTTGGGAGTATGGTCATTGATGAATATGAGAGATGGTTTTTAGAACTGATGAAGTATGTCTCTTTCATAAAGGATGAGACAATCAAAATTCAAAGGTATTTGAGTGGATTTCCATCATTCATTAGTGAAAAAATATAGTATGATGATCCCAAGACATTGGAAGAGACCATAAGGCAAGCTAAATGCCTATATGATTAGCAAAAATCAAGGCCAACTTTCCAAAAGGCTTGGGAAGAAAAAAAGAAATTCAAGATGGATCAGAGGAAGAAGGGAGATAATCCACCATTGTTCAAAAATAATCCACAGGGATGCCAAACACCTAAAGAACCCAGAATGATTGACATAGGGAGGCAAAGGCCAAGGAAACCATCTATTCAATGTTGGGGTTGTAAAGGAGATAATATGTTTAGAGATTGTCCTCACAGAGGTGAAAAAGGAAGGGTTGTTCACAATGTACAACAAGCTGAAATAGTGGAGGACATGGGAAAAAATGTGTGAAGGATCTATCCAGCCCTGGACAATAGGCAAGCATAGTACCAGTCCCACATGATTGAAGTGGAAGGTATGATCAACAACCAAACCATTGCTATTTTAATTGATTCAAGAGCTAGTCATAGTTATATAGACCCTAAGATGGTGGAAAGTTTGCATTTTCCAAGAATAAATCATGGGCATACATGTTCCAAGGATCTATCCAGCCTTGGACAACAAGAAAGCAAAGTATTAGTCCCACATGATTGAAGTGGAAGGTATGATCAACAACCAAACCATTGTTATTTTAATTGATTCAGGAGCTAGTCATAGTTATATAGACCCTAAGATGGTGGAAAGTTTTCATTTGCCAAGAAGAAATCATGCGAAATCTTGGTTGGTGTAGCTGACTATAGGATCTAGAAGAAAAGTTAATGAGATGGTTAACTCATGCCTCATGGACATGAATGGACTAAACACCAAGGCAGATTTGAACATCTTTCCTTTAGGTTCCTATGAATGTATAATTGGGATGGATTGGTTGGACCAACATCATGATCTCTTGGATTGTCATAACAAAGAATTTACTTGCTTGGATGAGGAAGGGAACCAAAGGAAAGTGCAGGGAATTCCCAGGGCAGTAACCATCAGAGAAATTTCAGCATTGCAACTAAAGAAATGTTACAGGAAAGGGTGTCAAATATTTGCAGCTCATATGGAAGAGACACCTAAGGATAAGGTGCCAAATTTGGAAGATTATGCAGTCTTGAAAGAATTTGAAGATGTATTCAAGGAGGTACTAGGACTACCCCCAAAGAGAGATATTGATTTCTCTATAAATCTAATGCTTGGAGTAGCTCCAGTGTCAAAGACTCCTTACAGAATGAGTACACCAGAATTGAAGGAGTTGCAAATGCATCTTGAAGAACTTCTGAAAAGGGGGTATATATGCCCAAGTGTGTCACATTGGGGTGCCCCAGTCTTGTTTGTGAAAAAGAAAGATGGAGCGTTAATATTTTGCATTGACTTCAAACAGTTGAATAAAGTGACTATTAAGAACAAGTTTCCTCTGCCATGGATTGATGATCTCTTTGATCAATTAAATGATGCAAAGATATTTTCAAAGATAGATCTCAGATCATGATACCATAAGGTAAGGATTAAAGAGGAAGATATCAACAAGACTGCCTTCAGGACAAGGTATGGTCATTATGAGTTCACAGTGGTGCCATTTGGGTTGTCAAATGCACCAACTATTTTCATGTGCTTAATGAATGGTGTTTTTCGAGAATATCAAAACAAGTTCCTCATTGTCTTTTTGGATGACATTCTTATATATTCTAAGTTAGAGGAAGAGCATGAACATCATTTGAGGATGGTGTTGTAAGTATTAAGGGAGCATCAGTTGTATGCCAAATTGAGCAAAAGCTCATTTTATCAGAAACAAATTCATTATTAAGGGAGCTCAGTTGTATGCCAAATTCACCTCTATCATTTCAAAGGATGGGATAACAATGGATCCTAAGAAGATAGAATCCATTAGGGAATGGTTAGTGCCAATGAATGTGATAGAGGTGAGATCATTCATGGGTCTTGCAGGTTATTACAGGAGATTCATTTAAGGATTCTCAAAGATAGCACACCCAATCACTTCCTTGCAAAGAAAGGTTGTGAAGTTTCAATGGACATTGGATTGTGAAAAGAGTATCCAACACTTGAAACAACTATTGACAAGTGCTCCAATACTAAGGATTGCAGACCCAAATGAAGACTTCATTTTATGCACAGATGCATGTAATGAAGGACTTGGTGGAGTCCTCAATCAAAATGGTTTTGTTATATGTTATGAATCAAGGAAGTTGAAGGAGCATGAAGGAAAATATACCACTCATGATTTGGAGTTGGCAGCCATAGTGCATGCCTTGAGGAAATGGAAACACTACCTCATGGGGAAAAGGTTCGAGCTAAGAATAGACCACAATGGTCTGAAATATTTATTTGATCAGCCAAATCTAAATGCTAGGCAAAGCAGATGGTTAGAATTTCCAAGAGAATATGACTTTGATATAAAGCATATCAAGGGGAAAGAGAAAAAAATGGTTGATGCACTCAGCAGAAGAGTACATGAATTGTATGCTACATCCATTAGCATGTACCAATCATATTTGAAAGACAAAATTATAGAAGCTACCAAATCAGATTTGCAATACAAGGAATTAGTGGAAAAATTACAAGGAGGTAATTTGCAGCAGAAAATTGAAGAATACAAGCTACATAATGAAGAAATTCTTATGTACAGGGGAAAAATTTATGTACCAAATTCTAATGAATTGAAAAATATGATATTGGGAGAAATGCATAATGCACCTTATGCTGGGCACCCAAGATATTAGAAAACTATTACAACTATCAAGAGCCAATATTATTGGCCAAGCAAGAAGAAAGAAGTGGCATATTGTATTGCCAGATGTTTGGAATGTCAAAAGGTAAAGGCTGAGAATAGACACCCAACTAGATTGCTACAACCATTACCCATTCTTGAGTGGAAATGGGAAGTTGTAACGATGGATTTCATCACCAAACTACCCAGAACAAGCAAGAAACATGATTCTATTATGGTAGTGGTGGATAAGCTTACTAAAGCTACCCATTTTATTCCAGTTAAGCTCATTGACAAGGCAACGAACATTGCTGATGTTTATATGAAAGAAATTGCTAGATTACATGGCATACCCAAGATAATTGTGTTTGACAGAGATCCAAAATTTACCTCAAAATTTTGGAAAGGGTTATTTAATGGATTTGGAACAAATTTGAATTTTAGTACAGCCTATCATCTATAATCATATGGACAAATAGAGAGGGTGAATCAAGTGATTGAAGATATGTTGAGGATGTATGTGATGGATAAACTATCAAAATGGGAAGAATACCTACACTTGGTAGAGCTTACTTACAACAATGGGTACCAAGCATCTCTAAATATGAGTCCATTTGAGGCACTTTATGGCAAAAAGTGAAACACTCCAGTAAGTTGGGATAACCCAGCCTACGGAGTAGCGGTTGGACCAGATTTTCTCAAGAAAATGGAGTAGCAAATGATAAAAATAAAGAGAAATTTAAAGGCTGCCCAAGACAAGCAGAAAAGTTATGCTGATAAAGGAAAAACTCACAGGGAATTTAATGTGGGAGACCATGTATTTTTGAAATTAAAAGCCAACAGAAGTTCCCAGAAGTTGGGAAACTATTCAAAGTTGGCAGCTCGTTATTGTGGGCCATTTGAAATCCTAGAGAGGATTGGTCCAGTTACTTATATGATTGCATTGCCTGCATCTATGTCTATTCATAATGCATTCCATGTATCATTTCTAAAGAAATATATACCTGATGCTAATCATGTTATTGATTGGAATGTGATTCAGGTGGAGCAAGAAGGCGTTTTCCGAGTGCATCTGATGCACATTCTGGACCAAAAAATCAAGTAGCTCCAAAATCGATCCACGGGGCCTGTAAAGGTCTAATGGACCTGGTACAGTCCTGAGGACACTACTTGGTAGCATGAGGATGCAATGCGGGCAGAATACCCACATCTTTTTGAGGATTTTTGAAAATTTTGTTGTATATGGGTACATGATGCACTGAGGAAAGTGCATAAATAAGGGGAGGGGATTGTAATATCCCTTAGCCGAACCCAATTGTAAATGTAATGTAAGTGTACTTAAGTTGGTGAGATGGTTTGACATCATTTTGTAATGCACCTTTCATGGCATACTGTGTGCATGTACTGCACAGTAAAATGATGTAGTGTGCACATTCACGGATACTGCATGCTGTAACTAAAGTGAGCGTAATATGGAGGTCAACAAGCCTTGTGTATATGATATGTGTTATAAGCTGGTGAGCCAGTTATTACAAGTTGGGATTCTTATGTTTTGGAATTAGACCAGAGCACCTAGATGTTAAAGGCTAGTGCGCCTATTCTGTATATGTCTCATGATTAATATAAAATACATCGATGCGCGTAGATCGACCACGATAAAATATATGGGGGAATGAACTCCACCAATTAGGGAAAGGTAGGGCCAAACGTTAAAGGAAAAAGCTAAGCTAAGAACTTAAGCCAAAAAGGAATGTTATATTAATATTTCTTAAAACATAAAGTATGGATAATTATTTTATCCTAAGTTCTAAAGTTGGGGACAAGTTTACCAAAGTAGCTCCCAACATGAAAAGTGTCAAGTTGGGGACATGCATACATATCGTGGAGACTTAGTTCATTGGGGACGCCACCCATCAGGGTTACCAGGATCTCTCCCATGATTCCTTGGAGCATTCGGCCATGAATGCATGACCATTTTTCACTCACGCAGTCAATTATCCTTCAAACATTCATTTCATTGTACCATAACTGTATCCATAGCCATATCTGTTTGTGTAGTTGGTTAACTTGGGATTTGGAATGAAGAAGCGAGTTTTCAGGCCCATGGGATATTCAAGAGGCGGGTTGTCAGGCCCGTGAGAAATTATCTAGGTGAGAGAATTGATGGGAATTGATTTCTTGAAGGTGCTAAACTACAACTAAATGGCTCGAAGACTTCTTATCCGGCCTATTGCTGAAGCCCAGAAAGGAAGTGGGGCAACCGAAGGACTGTTGAGAAGAGAAGGGGCACACTTCTTGGGGTGGGACAAGCATGTGGGGAATGAGGGACTGTAGGCTATCAGTTGAGTGAGCACTCGAGATGGAGTCTTTCCTGTTGTCTATGAGCCTATAACCTAGTTAGGAATTCCTTTACCCAGGTGGATTTTAGTCCCATCTCAGGGGTGACTCATTGTTGAGAGTGATGAACACTGTAGTCTAAGACTGGGAAGTTCTTGGATGGTCTGCACGCAGTTGGTGACATTCTTACCAAGATAAGTACCAATTGTGTGATAAATTTACATGCTGCATTGTTATTTACGTGCTTATTTTATGGGTTTATCATATGTGTGGTTATAACCGTCTGGAATTTTTTGGGTATTTCTTGTATATGTTGCATGCCTATGTTTAATGTTATTATTGTGTGAATTCATCCCAATACATAATGTATTTTTCGGTTATGTTTTATATTTGAAGCTTCTGCAAGACTGTTGTGTGTGTATGTTTTAAATGCAATCAGTTAGATAAAAATTATGTGGCATAGTTCAATTGGGTCCTGGGTATGTCATAGTATGTTCCACAGTGAGAGAACAAAAGTGTTCCCTAGTGTAGCGTGTCCTGACCATGGGTGTCCAGGGATGTTACAAAGGAAATCTAAAAAATGTGTCTATAATCAGGATCAATGGAAAGTTACATGCGTTTTGAAGTGGAACAATTTTCCCTGATCCCTGATAAGCTGTCGGTCATTGACATAATGTGTTAGCATTTCAAGGATTCAAAGTATTCCACCAATTGATGATAGACCATCGATGTCGGAAACGATCCATGTAATGCCAACACAAAAAGGTAGAATTCTCCTGATGCTGATGAATTATGAGAACCAAGAAATCAATCTTAATCTTTGATCAAGTATAAGGGGAAAACGTGACCATTGATGTTTACGACCAAATAGTGTTTTTTTGGATGACTAGGTTGGCCATGTCACCTTCTGCACTTTCCACATTGCATGCCATGTGTTTGTCCACATAGACTACGCATACCATCACGACAACTTACACGACATCCTTTGAAACTTAAATTCCATGTCATCTGCCACATCATCCTATACAGTAATGAAGGCCAACTTCAATTTTTTTCTACCAATAAGAGAAGAGTGTAAGGGTCAAAGTGAACCATCGATGTTGATGCATAGATCGACCATCAACAAGATTTAAATATAGAAAATAACTTAACATACACATTTTTTCGACGTCGATACTACAGAGAGATCTGGACCGTCCGTTTCCTTTTTGGGTCCATCAAAGCCATCCATCTATTTAGACACAGATCAAGCCACCAAACAAAGGTTATGTCTGAAAAAATAACTTATGCAGAGGATTACCTCTAGGTTTGATTACAATTCCAGAACTGTTAATTCAAATGATGATTTTTCTTTATGTGTCATTCCCATCAAAACCAGCGATGCACAAATAACTTGTTTAAGGATCCCTCGCTAAACGATCATTGACATCGAAAAGATGTTATCAAAGGAAATGACACTTAACTATAACATCCCCAACCACCCATAGGATGGGGCATGCTACCTACAAGCCCAACCTTAGACTTCGTACTCTTACTGATACCTTCTTTAATTAATAATAACGCAAAAGATACAAGATTTAGCGATATGCTCAACAATATCCAGAAATCATGCATAATATAAGATTTAGTTAAACGATAATTAAAATACACAGCATAATACATTCATACGCAAATAATAATATCACAACAGAGATAACTTATCTTTATAAAAATTCCAAGGACGTTCCACCAAACCATAGACACCACTACTCCAAATCTCAACAATAGTGTCACCCCCAAGCCAGGGCTATGAATCCACAAGGACGGTTCCAGAGTGTACTTGGGTTCCCAAACCAGCCATCTCTCAATCTCTCACGGGTTTCCCAACACCCACAACAATCCAAGTACCCAACTCTCTTCTACCCAGCCTTTACCACCCCAAGAGAATGGACCTCCACCCTTCTCTGCCACGTAGTCCATCAGGAAGTCCTTCTCCTTATTTTCCAGGGCCTCCAACACAACTGGTCCAGAATGTCAATGCTGGAACTCTCACGACTCGCAGTTGTGAGAAAAAATAGGGCACAAGCCAATGCATCTCAGACATGCAGGCCCCAGGTCATGGTTGGATTGCACCAATGACCATTACAACCAACTATCCATGGATAATTCTCCAGCAGTTCGGTTCCCTTTCCCAAGCCAAGATGCGAATGAGGATGGATCAATGAATGGGTAAGTGGGTGCATGAAAGTGTGTGAGGGAAATGAATGAATGTATAGGAAATCAATGAACAATTCATCAGTCAAACCCCCCCATCAGACCAGAGGTGGGTTTAAGTAACTTCATGGGAAATCAAGAACCTCCTAGCCTTCCCTAAGAAGCTCACATAACTAATCCCCTCCCTTAGGCAAAAAGGGTAATTAACATAGGAATAAACATTTATCCACTCAATCCCCATCTCTTGTGGAATCATATCCCTCTATAACTCTATTCCTTATCCGTCTAGCAACCAACGATGTGTTTATTATTAATAATGATCAAAACATTACATTTCTTGGGCATACTGGCCCTTTAATGATTATTTGGGCACCTTGTCCTCATAGCATTGTAACAATTCATTATTTAAAATGGGGGTTCAAAACCTGGGGTGTTACATCCCCTCTCCCTTATCTTGGCACTATCATCAGTGTATATACAAAATAGAGATCAAAATATCAAACTTATTCAAAAAGTTGTGGGTACTTTGCCCGCATGACATCTTCATGCTCCCAGGTATCATCTTCAGGACCATAGCAGGTCCACTGAACTTTTACCAGCTCTATAACTCGATTCCAGAGCATTTTTACCTTTCTGTTGAATACCAGTACTGGATGAACCTGAAAATATCCCTCCATCTCTACCTGAATCAGATGCCAATCAATAACATGGTTAGAGTCATGTACATATTTCTTTAATAAAGATACATGAAATACATTATGCACATTCATGGAAGCAAACAATGCAAGCATGTATGCAACTAGCCCTATTCTATCCAATATTTCAAATGGACCACAAAATCTGGCTGCCATCTTTGTACAACTACCCAATTTCAAAGAGATTTTCTTGGACTTCACTTTCAAAAGTACATGATCCCCTACTTTAAATTCTCTAGCTGTATTGTTCTTGTTTGCATAAACTTTCTGTCTATCCTGAGTTGCCTTTAAATTCTGCTTGATCTTAACCACCTGGTCTTCCATGTCCTTGAGCAACTCTGGCCCAAGTAGCAGTCTATCTGCTGGGTTGTCCCAACTCACTAGAGTATTGAATTTTCTACCATACAAGGATTCAAATGGGTTCTTCCTCAATGAAGCTTGATACCCAGTATTATATGCAAACTCAACCAAGTGTAAGTAATCTTCCCACTTAGATGGCTTATCCATCACATACATTCTCAGCATGTCTTCAATTATTTGATTGACCCTCTCTGTTTTCCCATCTATCTGGGGATGATACGTAGTGCTAAAGTTTATATTTGTGCGAAATCCTTTAAACAATCCCCTCCAGAAATTGGACGTAAACTTCGTATCTCTGTTCGAGATGATTTTCCTAGGTATCCCATGCAACCTAGCAATTTCCTTCATGAAAATTTATGTAATATTAGCCATTGTATGCGTTGTCTTCACATGCACAAAATGAGCAGCCTTTGTTAATTTGTCAACAAACACCATGATTGAATCATGTTGCTTATTCATTATGGCTAATCCTGTGATGAAATCCATGGTAATCACTTCCCATTTCTTCTTTGGGATTGACAATGGATGCAACAAACATGTTGGTTGCCTATTCTCAAACTTCACCTTCTGATAGGGATGATTTTAAGGATGGAAATTTATTTTAAAATGTAGAAACCTTGGCGAATCTTACTAATCCTTCATATGCCAACTATAAATATTTGGCAATATTTTTGTAAAAATATTCAAATTTCTAAGGATTTTATATAGTTGTTATAAAATTTTGGCGATTTTGAAGGTAAAAGAATTTTATCCTATAAAATTTGGGCGAATCATTTTTAAAATAACGAATCTCATTTTTGGAAAAACCATGGAAAATTAGCCCATGAGCGAAATTTAGCCCCTAAAATCATCCATGCCTTCTGACATTCCATACATTGAGCGATGTAATAAAAAACATCCTTCTTCATTCCTGGCTAAAAGAACTGGCTTATTACTGTTGTAATTGTTTTCTGGTAACCGGGATGTCCAACATAAGGAACATCACGCATTTCCTTCAATACCAAATTCCTCAGTTCTACGGAACTAGGAACATACATTATATTTTTATGCATGAGTATTCCATCTTCCTTTATCTCATACTCCTTTATTTTCTGTGGTACATTTCCTTGCTGTAAGTTTTCCTTTACCTATAGGTAATGTTGATCTGTAACAAGACCATGTAAAATTCTTCTCTTCAAGTCTGACTAATGCATACTGATAGCAGTAGCATGCATGAGATGCACTCTTCTACTAAGTTCATCGACAGATTTATTCTCCTTTCCTTTTATATGCTTGATATTGAAGTCATATTCACTTAAAAATTCCAGCCATCTTGTTTTCCTAGCATTCAAGTTCGGCTGTTCAAAAAGATACTTCAGGCCAATGTGGTGTGTCCTTAATTCGAATTTCTTCCCCATGAGACAATGCTTCCACATCCTCAAGGCATGAACAATGGTAGAAAGTTCCAATAAATGTGTGGCATAGTTCCTCTCATGTTCCTTAAGCTTTCTAGACTCATATCCAATGACATGTCCATTTTGCGTGAGTAATCCCCCAAGTCCTTCCTTACATGCATCTGTACATACCAAAAAACTTTCATTTGGGTCAACAATCTTTAACACAGGCGCACTAGTAAGTAATTCCTTCAACAGATTAAAATTATTTTCACACTTGAGTGTCCATTCAAATTTAGTTCCCTTCTTTTGCAAAGAAGTGATGGGATGAGCAATCTTAGAGAACCCTACTATAAACCTTCTGTAGTAGCCCACTAATCCCATAAAATATCTGACGTCTAACACATTTATGGGTGTTGGTCATCCTCTAATGGTTTCAATCTTGTCTTGATCTACTGATATGACATGCTCTGAAATAATGTGTCCCAAGTAATGGATATTCTTTTGATAGAAAGAACAATTACTCAACTTGGCATACAACTAATTTCTCTCAGTACTTGCAATACCAGACTTAATTGATGTTCATGCTCCTCTTCAGAATTAGAATAGATAAGTACATCATCCAAGAATACTATGAAAAACCTATCCAAATAATTTAGGAATATGCTATTCATTAAGAACATGAAGACAACTAGTGCATTGGTCAGTCCAAATGGCACCACTACAAATTCATAATGCCCATACCTAGTCCTAAAGGATGTCTTATGAATGTCTTCTTCCTTGATTCTTACCTGATCATATCCCGCTCTCAGGTCAATCTTTTAAAATATCTTTTCTCCCCTTAGCTGATCAAAGAGGTCATCAATTCGGGGTAGAGGATACTTGTTCTTTATAGTGTACTTGCTCAACTGTCGGAAGTCAATACACAGCCTCAAGGTTCCATCCTTATTTTTGATAAAAAGTATTGGTACTCCCCAAGGTAAAACACTTGGATGTATGTAACCTTTCTTCAACAATTCCTCCAATTTCATTTGTAATTATTTTAACTCTAGTGTGCTCATTCTATAAGGTTTTTTTGACACCGGGGCAACTCCTGGCACTAAATAAATTGAGAAATCTATCTCCCTTCTTGGTGGCAATCCTAGTATTTCTTGGAATACATCTTCAAATTCATGTAGCACCGAGAAATATTCAAGGCTTGGCCCCTTTGTCTTATCTGTCTCTTCCACATGACCTGCATACAGTTGACATCCTTTCCTAAAACATCTTTTCAGCTGTAAGGCTGAAATCTCCCTTATAGAGATGGGTCTTGGAACTCCTTTCACAGTGCTCTGTTTTCCATTTCCATAAAGACATGTAAATGTCTTGTTATGAAAATCTAGGATGACATGATGCTTTCCCAACCAATACATTCCAATCATAATATCATAAGACCCCAATGGTATGGTATTTAGATTAATACTAGTATTCATGCCATTAAGACTTATGGAACAACTTATGACCATATCATGGATTCTTCTTTTGGTTCCATTGGATAACTGAACCAAACTTGCTTTTCCAAGTTTACTTTTCTCTAAATGCATTCTATCCACTATCTTAGGATCAATGTAGCAATGACTTGCTCCTAAATCAATCAAAATAGAAACAGGATGATTTATGATCTTACCTTCCACCTCGATCATATTGGACTGGTACTCTGCTTGTCGATCATTTAAAGCTGCATAGATTCTTCCCATATCTTCGACTCTTGTATCTTCTTGGATGTTGCTCACAGTCTTCACTCTATCTTTTCTGTGTGGGACATCCTTGTACATGCGATCTTACTTGCATACCCATCATTGGATTGGTGTTCTTCCCATTTTTCCCAAGGAATCTTCCTTCTTGGAATCCCCCTTAGCATATTGATCTTGATTATTTCTATTAGAATCATTCCTATTGAAGGGAGGTTTGAATTCTTTCATCCTCTCATTTGAATTCACATTCTTCTTGTCCTTCCAAGATTTCAGTAGGGATTCTCTTCCCTGGCCTTGCTCATACAGATATTTAGCCTTCCTGATGGCCTCATTCAAGCTCTTGGGTTCATCATACTTGATATTTTCCTTATAAAAGGTTGGCAGTCCACTTAGAAATATCTGTATTTTCACTTTCTCATCACCAATGAACCTAACATATTTTAACAATCCCAATAACTTCTTCTCATATTCTGCCATAGTCATGCTTCCCAATCTGAGTTCAAAGAACTCCTACAATTTCTTGTCATATAAATGCTCTGAGAGGTACTCCTTCTGGAAGTACTTCTTGAACTTCTTGCAAGTGATCCTACTTTCATTAACATGTTCCACTTGCTTCAGTTGGTCCCACCACATTGCAACTTTCTCATGTAAATGGTAGGTGGCAATCATGGCTTCCAGGTTGGACGAATAGTTATGCAACTGAAAATATCTCCTGAACCCAAGCAACCATGCTTCGGCATCATCTTCCCTTTCTCTTTCACCCTCAAAGGAAGGTGGTTTGATCTTCCTCAACTCTCCTTGCAAACTATCTACCTCTTGCTTCATTCGTTTGTGTCTAAAAGGAGACACCTCTGGATTGATTACAGGATCATCCGATGCATAAAAATTTATTTATGAGTAAGGAGGTGAGTGGTGTCCATGAGATCTACTAGCACTTCTTGAATAACCAGATCTTCCATGATCATCCCTTATTTCATGGCACCTTCCTTCTTCCCCTCGTCTCGATTTTGATCCCTTCTTTGTTTGTCTCTGTAAATGATTTAAGATCTGCAACACTCGAGCATTTATTTGACTTTTCTCTCTCATCAGTATCTCATTGTCTGCTTTGTAGCTCTGCACTTCCATATTCAGGCTTCTTACTGTTTCTATTAACATTTCCTTCTCTCCTTTTCCCTTGCATCCATTGGACTATGTCTCTGCATTACCAACTGTAGTATTCTGGCCTTTGGCCTCCTTATCATGACTGGAGGCTCCCTCACCTTCTTCCATTTCCTCAATACACATTCTGAGCTGATGTTATTAAGCCCTTAATTCTGTAAAATGTGCAAGCGATCATTTTGTTAGGATTAAGCATATGATAAACAAAATTTCCAAACCATGCTACATGTCTCTTTCCTTTTTTTTTGTTCATGGAGATCATATCCCATTCTTCGAAAATAACATTATCTTGTTATGATTGGCTGACACAGAATTTCATCCTGCGCAGGTGCTTCCTTCAAACCACCTTCCTAGGTGACCATGACTAAAAACCACTACTAAATCATTCCTTAGCACTTTCCTATCTCGAAGACCACCAATTCGTCCCTTACCCCTCCTTCCCTTAGCTCTCAATCTGCATATGACCACGTCCATGAACCTGCACTTAGCTAAAAAAGAGATTATTAAGAGCTTTGGGACTTCAGAATGTTCAGCCAGGACCAGATCAATGGTCCTTGTCCTCTTTCACGATCAATGATCAAGATCCACTTCAGGACTCCGCACTTCGAGAGTCTCAACTTTCCTCTCTTGCCTCCTCCCGGAACTCTTTTACTCGGAGTTCACAATTTGTCAAGGGGTGTCCTCCCGTAGATCAGTGGTTGTGAATCGCTTTGGCTCTTCGGGCTTCCAAAGTTTCAAAACTTCCTCATGCACTTTCTCCCAGAGTGATTTCACCCGAAGTCGACGATCCTTTGACGTGTGTCTTCTGGAATCAACAGTCGATATGTACTCCGGCCTTTGGGCCTTCAGGAGTTTTCGAACCAACACAACCTATCACATCCTTCCTCACTGGAGTGCACAGTCACCAGACTACACGATCTGTCGCAACGTGGTGAAATAATGGAAGTAGACATGTGGCCTAATCGAGCAGGTTACATATGTCACGTTCTAACTAAAATTTCAATACTCCAAATGCACAAAACTTAATGACACGTGGAACCCATCCCATGTGTCCATGTCATATCAGGTGATGTCTACAAGCCACATCACTTCGGGAATTCCAGGATCCACATCACCTCTAGGTGACATCATCGTGCCCCATCCCTTTGACTCTTCTGGCTTTGGGACTTCGGGACTTTCCATACTAGCACACATCCAATTCTCCCAAACTCTGAATTCTTGAAATGGCCAATCTGTTGCCATGTGTCCTCCTGGATTAGATGACTAAGATTTACTTCGAATCTTCACCCGGAGTCCACAGATCTGCACCACATGTCCTCCTTAATCTAACATTTGAGGCTTACTTCAGTTCTTCGGACTTCTTAATCTCAAATTTCAAAAATTATCTGGCCCTACTGGCTTTTATCTGAAGCCCTAGATTTGGTGATGCGTGGCTCTTGGTTGATCAATAACTGAGATCCTTTTGGGTCTTCGGGTTTTGAAAATAACAAACTTCAAACATCCCCTAAGTACATGGGATTTTACTGCGTGTCCTATTGAATCCAACGATTGAGGATTACTTCAGGCCTTCACATGAAATCCACATATTTACGCCATGCCTCTTCTGGATCAGATGACCCAGATTTACCTCGGATGATTCGATGCTTGAGATTTACTCCGAATGATATGAAGACTAAGATCTAACTAGGATGATCAGATGATCAATATTTACTGCGACTCTCTGGCTCTCCGGCTCTCTGGGCTTCAAGAGTTTCAAATCTCAATTGAAAACCTCTCGAACAGGTTTCTCTGGAGTTACTGATTTGCTGACACATACCTCTTGGTGATCAACAATCAGGATCTACTTCGGCTATTTCACCTTCTCCTCATCCACAAACTTCCAGAGTTGTGGATCTCGTGCCACTTGTCTCTCCTTGACGATGGACGGCCCCAAACTACTTCGGCTACATGGAGTTTCGATGTTTGAGGCCTAACATGTCACATCACTTACGTCCTTTCAAGTTGCAGGGGTACGCATCAACTGTTTGGAGTAACCCATTTTTCACCCTGCAATTCTCCTGATGCTGACACGTAAACCCTCGGTGAAACTATGGTTTGGATTGCGGGACCGCCTCGAGGAATTATCTCTGGTGCAACTTGGTTCCCCACAATTCCATCTATCATTTGATCTCTCTCTCCAATAGGATCTGATGGTGGTGACCTTAACCCTTGCTTCCTTTTCATCAGACGACCCCTGTTTGCCTTTCCTCCGATCCAACGATTCCAGACGTCTCCTGATCCTACAATGGCGATCACTCCCAAATTCAAAGGGGACAGTCATGAGCCTTCAAACCCCTTACAACAATTCTTCGGTGATCTAACTCTTGCGTAGATTCTACAACAACATTCCTCCTGAGCTTTTCAACTTCACGGTCATAGTTCGATCTCAACCACAAGACTCTAACCAACAGACCTGGCCCATACCAGGCCAATGTTTCAACCAAAATATCTAAGACCAATCTATAACATCCCCATCCACCCACAGGCTGGGGAATGCTACCTCCAATCCCACCCTTGGACTTCATACTCTTACCGATACCTTCATTTTGACAAGAATGCATAAGATACAAGATTTTTTGACATGCACAACAATATCCAGCAAGCATGCATAATCTAATATTTAGTTAAACGATAATTATAATACACAACAAAATACATTCATACATAGATAATAATATCACAACAGTGAGAACTTATATTTATAAAAAGGTGACACCAACTGGCTGCAGACCAAGGACGTTTCACCCAACCGTAGACACTACTGCTCCAAATTTCAACAGTAGTATCATCCCCCAAGCCAGGGCTATGAATCCACAAGGATGGTTCCAGAGTGTACTTTGGTTCCCAAACCAGTCAGCTCTCAAGCTCTCACAAGCTTTCCATCACCCACAACAATCCAAGTACCCAAATATCTTCTACCCATCATGTACCACACAAGAGAATGGACCTCTGCCCTTCTCTGCCACATAGTCCTTCTCCTTTTTCTAGGGCCTCCAACACAGCTGGTCCAGAATCTCAATGCTAGAACTCCTAGGACTCGCAGTTGTGAGAAAAACAGGTCATAGGCCAACGCATCTAAGACATGCAGGCCCCAGGTCATGGTTGGATTGCACTAGTGACCATTACAACCAACTATCCGTGGCTAATTCTCTTTCATTTCAGTTCCCTTTCCCAATCCAAGACATGGATGAGGATGGATCAATGAATGGGTAAGTGGGTGCATGAAAGTGCGTGAGGGAAATGAATGAACGTACAAGAAATCAGTGAACAAGCCATCAATCAAACCCCCCCATCGGACTAGACGCGGGTTTAAGTAACTTCATGGGGAATCAAGAACCTCCTGGTCTTCCCCAAGAAGCTCATGTAACCAATCCCCTCCCTTAGGCAAAAAGGGTAATTAATATAGGAATAAACATTTAGCCCCTCAAGCCCCCTCTCTTGTGGAATCATAGCCCCCTATAACTCTAGTCCTTATCCGTCTAGCAGACAACAATGTGTTTATTATTAATAATGATCAAAACATTACATTTGTTGGGCATATTGGCCCTTTAATAATTGTTTTGGCACCCTAGCCTCTCAACATTGTAACGCTACGTTATTTAAAATGGGGGTTCAAAACCTGGGGTGTTACATCAACAAATTCTCCCAATATCTGATACCGCATGCTGATAAATTCAAAAATAAAAAATCATCGATGAACTAGGAACAACGAGACTCCATGTCATCAAATCACAATACCTTAACTCCCAAGCATGGCATGGATCTTGTTTTGATTTTTGAAGATTATAAAGATTATTTTGTACACCCTCCAATTAAATGCGAGAAGTGACAAGGTAAGTCCGTGGGATCTAGAAATCTGAATCTGTAATGCCATTTTTATTTCCAATTTCCCAATTTCTTCAAGAAACTTGCCTTCATATCAATACAAAGAGATAAAATCTAATGAGGAGCCCTCCTCCAATGCCAGTTCATGGAAATACTAGTAAGATCAGGTTATCTTCAAAGAAGGTAAACATTAAACTTTGTTGTGAATTTTTGAGGTGTTATACATTGCTAATTTTTTCGTTGTTTTCTATAATATCTTGTGACTCATAGTGGAATTATCATGCAGGAAATATACCTCCTTGAATCTCACTAACCTGGCAATCATCGAGGACACCCAAAGGGAAAGAGTTAGAAACTGATGAAGCATCGAGTCAAGCAATAGCAAGATAGTTGGAATTTTCACAGAAGTAGAACCCATGATTCGAATGTCGACCAAGAAGCAGTTTGTTCAATCACTAACATTCAGGGATATAGAGGAAAGAACCGTGTCTAAGGTACTCCTTCCACCTTGGGGTGATTTATATAACAAAATTCATTAGGAATATTTTCCAAACTTTATGCCTCAAATGTCCCAGGGGTGAGGGAACTAGATGACCATGTTTTTTCAAATATTATACGGTCGTCCTTAGATAAGGTGGCATGCCAAACTCTCATTTTTCCTTTCATAGAGACTCTAGGATAGATAATTTACCATACAAACATCGAGAAATGTGTAGTCAATAATTTGTAAGGGGAATGCATTGGTGTATTCCTTCTGGTAGAGGTGCAAAAATATTATAAGCTCGGAGACTTGAAAGAAATATTGAATACTGATTTTGTGGTTAAGTTCTATGAGTGACATAACACTAGCCAATTATTAGCTTCTTGGAGGAGGGAGGATAAGAAATTATTAAATAGGACCACTGGATAGTACAAAACAATAAATATTAGGGAACCATACATGTACTTAATGGCGTTGATATTCCGATGGTATGGGGAAAAGGATTGTTCAAGATTTTCATAATCATGGGTGACCTTTGTATATACGATTTAAATTTATGGAATTATTTTCAACTGGGGGGGAATTATTTCAAAGAAATTGAGCATCAAAATTCATTAGGCTCAAAAAACAAAAGAAGGTGAGACACCATCCTTTTTTACGACATCTTTCTTATTAGATGTAATATGCGCAAGAAATGTTTTCCTAGGTATGAATCTAAGATGGAATATTGTTGAGGTACCTGTACATGTGTATTTTAGCATCCTATGGGAAAACAAGTATAAGAAATTTTGTGCTATGATATGTGATGAGTTCATAGCTAGGATACATTTTATTGTTTTTAGTGAGAATTGTCCAAGGATTCCATTAGTAGCAATGGAAGCAACAGAGTCATCATGAAGACCAACAATGCTCCTATCTTAGGCATAAAGGGTTATGAAAATGATGAGATAGACCCCTTTTCTTCAATCTTTAGATCCTCTAAGGATTGTCCCATTTAAGACATAAACACATGCAATCGAGCCAAATACTACTGAAGCAGATCCACCATAGAGGATCATCACTCAGGATGACCCAAATTCCCTACAAACCCAAGTGGAGTAACCTAAAATAGATAGAATTCCATAAATATCATCAAGGACACCATCTAAGACAGGTATACCCTTGGTCCTTATGAATTTAATAACCATATATGATTACGATGAAGGTACAAAAATATCTTACATAGCCCCAGTACCTATCACTTATGAGGAAACTCCAAGAAAAGTGACTACCCCAATCTTAGGAGGACCATTACATAATCTAGGAAGAAGGGGCATAGCAATTGAATTTACCCAGGATAGTGGGACTTTTCAACAACTGGAAACTGAACATTTACATGAGGCAAGGTCACCTTGTAATGATGGGGATACCGATAATGTGTTAAGAACCAAATATCGATATAGCATAGAAAAACCTCAGAATAAGTACTCAACACCTTGAAAAAGAGAGAAACTCAAATAATAAGCCTCTTTGAGGGGGAAACCTCCTTATGCCCACATAAATGTACAGTTACAAGATGATTGAATATGAAAATGTCTCCTTGGTATATATAGGAGACTAGGAGGTATAATTACAACTAATGAACTAAAGCCGACATAAATAAAATAACATTACTAATATAATATGCCCTAATTAAGGGGTAATGAGCCACTATTTAGGGCTTAACATGCCCCTCCCCTTGATACAAGTGTTGTCTGCAACGCTTGAGTAACTTTGGATGCTGATGTATAAAAGACTCATCTTCTCAAGTGGAATCTTCGGTCGATAGTTTCCTACATTTAATGAGATACTCTGAAATGGATCTATTCCTCAACTGGTGAATTCTTGTGTCAGTGATGGCTTTATGATCCAATATGATTTTTCCTTCCTCATCAATTTCTGGCAATATAGTTTGAACTGGGATCCTATCACCTATAACCTTCTTTAAGCATGAAACATGGAAAACTGGGTGTACTCGTGAAGATGCAGGCAACTCCAATTTGTATGCCATTGTACCAATCTTTTGCAACACCTTATAAGGGCCATAGTTCTTTGGTGATAATTTATTATCCTTCTTGGCTTGCTTGAGGGACATATGTTTGTATGGTTGTAGTTTTAAAAACACCCAATCCCCTACTTCAAAAATTCTTTCACTATGATGTTGATCTGCTTGTTGTTTCATATGATTTTGTGCCATGGTCAGGTTGTCCTTTAATATTTGGAGAACTTGTTGTCAATGCTCGATGTGATCTTGCACTGCTTGAACCTTCGATTTTTCTTTTAGAGAAGAAGTGATGGAAGGAGGGTGGTATCCATAGAGTGCCATAAATGGTGTCATTTTTGTTGCAGTATGAAAGGATGTGTTATACCACCATTCTGCCAACAGTAACCATTTGAACCATTGTGTTTGTTTATTAGAGACGAAGCAACAAAGGTAGCCTTCTAGACATTTGTTCACTATCTCGGTTTGTCCATCAGATTGAGGATGATAGGATGAGCTATGAGACAATTGAGTACCCAAACAAGAAAATAATTATGTCCAAAAATGTCCAGTGAAGATGGGATCTCTGTCACTTACAGTAATCTTTGGGCTACCATGTAGCTTTTGAACTGTCTCCATGAATGCGGTGGCAACTGTACTAGATTTGAAGGGATGAGAGAGTGCACAAAAGTGTGTATTTGGTCAGTCTATCAACAATCAACATGATGACACTCTTTCCTTCAGACTTCGGTAACCCTGTGATGAAATCCATGGAAACCTCCTCCCAATGCTGACTTGGGATGGCTAATGGTTGTAAAAGACCCGGGGTATTAATTATTTCCACCTTATTTTGTTGGCAAACCAAACATTCTGCCACAAACCTTTGAACATCATTTTTAAGGCCATCCCAAAAATATTCCTTCTTGACCCTATGGTAGGTTTTTAAAATACCGAGTGGCCTCCTACTAGAGAGGTGTGCAATTCCAATAGTACCTTTTGTTTGAGTTGGGATTTCTTACATAAATATAAGCAATCTTTGTACCATAATGAATCATTTTTCCATGTAAATGTATCAAATGTATAGGAATCTTGTTGCAACCTTTAAATGCGAGTCCACACTTTTTTTTCATTCTTCCATTCATCCCTTGCTTCTATTATCCAATCAGGTTGGATGATTGAGATAGCACAGAGAAAGGCCTTAACATACTCATCCTTCCTTGAGAGTTCATCTGCCACAACATTTTGCTTCCCTTTTTTATAGACGATTTCAAAATCATAACCCAATATCTTGGTTACCCATTTTTTTTGTTCTTCTGAAGATAGTCTTTGTTCTAAGAAGTATTTAAGACTATCATGATCTGTTTTGACCCTGAAGTGACTACCTATTAGGTAAGGACACCATTTCTTCAATTCATGTAATATTGCCATCATTTCCTTCTCATAAATGGGTTTGTGTAAGTCCTTTCCCTTGAGTGGTCGAATTTCAAAAGCCAGGGGCCTTCCTTCTTGCATTAGGCCAACACCAATTCCATTTCTCAAGGCATCACATTCTAAAATAAAGGTTTTTGTGAAGTCTGGAGTGGTCAAGACAGGAGCTTTGCACATCACCTCTTTAAGTTGTTCAAAAGATTTATTTGCCTATGGAGTCCATGAAAATGCATCCTTCTTAGTTAGTGCCATTAAAGGTGCTGTTGTTCTTCCATAGTGTCAAACAAACTTGCGGTAGTAACTTGTCAAACCCAGAAATCCTCTAAGATTCTTCAATGTTTTTGGAATCGGCCAGTCCATCATGGCCTTAATCTTTTTAGGGTCTACCTTGACACCCTCATGAGATACAATATGACCCAAATACTCTACCTCCTTCACTCCAAAGAAACATTTGGATGGTTTGGCATATAGTTGTTGCTCCTTTAGTAGTTGTAGCACCTTGTCAACATGTCGCACATGATCCTCCCAAGACTTGCTATAGATTAGTATATCATAAAAAACTACTAACACAAATTTTCGAAGGAAGGGCTTGAAAATCGAATTCATCAACCATTGGAAAGTGGAAGGTGCATTTGTAATGCCAAAAGGCATGACCAAAAATTCATAATGGCCTTCATGAGTTCAGAATGTTGTTTTTGGGATATCTTCTTCCTTCATTCTAATCTGATGATACCCTGAACGAAGATCCAACTTTGTGAAATATATTGCTCCATGTAGTTCTTCTAAAAATTCATCAATGACAGGAATGGGAAACTTATATTTAATAGTGATCTTGTTGAGCTTTCTATAATTTGGACACATACGCCATGAGCCATCTTTCTTGAATACCATTACCACCAGTGCAGAGTAAGAACTTTGGCTAGGTCTAATAATGCCAGCGTCTAACATTTCTTCAACCATGCACTCAATTTCACTCTTCTGGGCATAAGGATATGTGTATGGCCTGATGTTAGGAGGAACACTGCTAGGAATTAGGTGAATATCATGATCATGATTTTGAGTGGGTGGAATTCCTTTGGGAATATCTTCAAATACTTTGGAATGCTTATCAATAATCCCTTGGAGATCTAGAGGAATAGATGGACTAGATGTTTGAACATCTAGTGATCATAGTTGTGCAATAACACCTTGATTCCCATTTTTCAATAATTTTGTCATGCCATTAGATTTTATCACCTTATCGGGTTTCCCTGTGATACCTCTTAACTCAATTTCTTTTCCTTCCAATGAAAATTTCATGAAAAGTTCTTGAAAATTAAAATCCACTGTTCCTAATTATTGTAACCATTGGATTCCTAGTACAACATCAACACCACCCATGGGCATAGCAATCATTGGACTATTCATTACATATCCCCCCATAGTAAGATTTCTCTTATTGCATTTTCCTGAGCAATTGATAGTTCCTCCATTTGCAATCATTACTTAAAACTTTGGTGCTAGATATACAAAGCAATTGAGATCTTTGGCTAATTTATAGTGAATGAAATTATGAGTATTGCCAGAATCAATTAGGACTATTACCTTTTTCTTTTTGATATATCCTTCGATTTTGAGGGTTTGATGAGTGTTAATTCCATCCAATGCATTGCACGATATCGTGGGAGTCAACTCTTCAGACGAAATTGATTCTATGTTTTCATATTGAGATGGTTCTTGTTCATGTTCTTGTTCTTCTTCCTCTTCACAATCTATGTAGAATAATTTCTTCTCACCACACTTATGTCCCTTACTGTACTTGTTGTCAC
>ML777153.1:1193201-1231861 GCA_009831015.1 Picea engelmannii
AGGTGAACCTCATGTTGAATGTTATCTCTTAAAGTTCTTATGAATACATCAATCAAGTGCTCATCTGGAATATATGTTACCTTTATATTCAATCTTTGGAAGTTCTCAATGTGCTCTGTAACTGAACCCTTTTGCTTGAGATTCATCAATTAGCTAAAGAAGGTATTGCTCCTTGTATCCTCATAGTGTGTTATCATTTCTTCCGTGAAAATTGTCCAAGTGACGAGTGATTTACAAGAACAAATCCATATAAACCATACAAATTGATTGGGTTCTAAATATAAAGAAGCAATTTGTACCTTTTGTGTATGTGGAACATTATGTAGATCAAAGAATTGCTCCATCTGAAGTATCCATGTGATAGGGTCCTTGCCATTAAACTTATACATATTGATCTTAGGAACATGGTTGGTCTTCAACCCAAAGTTAGAGTTTCTCCATTATTGATTCACCTTCCTTATGTCCTCATCATGAATTTCATGGTATACATTTCACTTTCAGGTGTCCTCTCTATTACGAAATTTTTCAATCCTTCCATGATCTCTTCTTTTAAACCATCCATCTTAGTATTTATTGCCTCCAACTTAGCTTCCATCTCTTGTAGTTAATATTTTGTTACCGTATTATTTTGTATATCACTTATGTCCCTATGCATTTCTTCAACTTCATCAAAAGTCCAATTAGGATTTTCTGGAGGCTTATTTGGTGTAGAAGTTCCCTTTTTGGGTGGCATGTTGGCCAAGTATCACTTTTGAACTTTGATTTTGAGGTGGTTCTGCTAGACAATCTTTCTTTTGCTGTATCTCTAGAGTTTCGGCCCTTCTGGGTATGAAACTTTATTTTTTGTAGTTCTCTGATATTTCTTCTCTGCAATGCCATAGGTCTGATCAAAATTGGATGTGCCAAGTGGAATTTATGGTAACTTCCCCACAACTTGCTCATTTTTGGCCTTTCCAAGAGATCTCACTTGTATAGTGTGCCCCACACAAAATAAATGATATAAATTCTAAAACACGTACCCAAAATACTACAGAATGTCCACTATCCAATGACACTAGTCTCACTCAATTTGGATACTCTAGGAAGAAGTTATGATTGTTTTACCTGGAACACCTTCTTGAGACTAGTCAATAGGACTACTCAGATACCATATCTTCCATGGGGTGTATCTACAAATTTAAGATGAACCAGAAGCTGAAATTATTACCACATATACCTTACTAATTTCTATGAATAGCCTCCATAGTTCAATGCCTGAAACATTACAGAAAATATTTTATAGCGAAAATTCTACAATGGCTCAGTTCAGGATGATTCCAAAACCCTATCTTGCATAGGTTGCATCTCCAAAATTATAAGGCCTCATGAGCTGAAATTTTAACCTAACGTACCTTGATCTATCTACTAAATATCCTCCAAGAATTTCCTTCTGAAACGTTGTAGAAAAAAAATTATAGCGAAAATTCCAAGGTGTTTCATATGTAGCAGCAAAACCCAAAGACCTTGAGCTCTGATACCATATGTTAAAAACCAAATATAAATATAGGATAGAAAAACCTCAGAATAAGTACTCAATGCCTTGAAAAATAGAGAAACTCAGATAATAAGCCTCTTTGAGGGGGAAACCTCCTTATTCCCACATAAATGTACAATTACAAGATGATTCAAAATGAAAATGTATCCTTGGTATATATAGGAGACTAGGAGGTATAATTACAACTAATGGACTAAAGAGGACATAAATAAAATAACATTACTAATATAATATGCCCTAATTAAGGGGTAATGTGCCACTATTTAGGGCTTAACATAATGAACAACCTAATTTAGAAAATACATTTAGAGAAGAAAGGGGGTATGAACAACAAGAAATCAATGTCCCATCAATAGAAATTATAGTTACTGCAGGATTTAAATTGAATTCCCCACCTCAGACAATAACACCACCACTTGGAATTGACCAACATAGAGCCTCATCACTGAAACTCATAGGGGATATTCCCTCTGATGAATCGAGATAAGTAACCAACAATACAGAACAATCACCTATAACTTCTACACAAGAGAAGACATTAACAAAAGAAGGAAGCACTCAAGTACCTACCATGGAAAAAGGGAAGGAACCTATTATGGAACATTTCTATACATCATGGATCTTGGAAAACACCCTATCTTAGGGAGATCAAAAAATTCCTAAACCTGTTGACGAGGTTGTTGATGAGAAATTTATATCTTATGACAAGAAGAGAAAGACAATAATGAAAATAAATGTCAAAAGAAGGAGGTTCACTTTATATATTTCTATGCTCGAAACCACAAAATAAACTTTATTTGATACATAAAATACCAAGGTGAGTGAGCTACTTGGAGCTGGGATGACTGTAAATGATGCCACCCTAGATAGAGTGAAAAGGGATGAATGAGAGGCTACTTCCATGAGAAAGGAGTTATAGAATATTCAACATCGAGCGGAGTATTATCCGGACACCACTTAGGAAATAATGCTTATTAAAAGGTGATTTCATGAAAGTGTACATTCAATTCAAATAATAAAGAGATATTTTCACAAGACGGATAGAATATTATTAGGAAGACACTCTTATGGGGCTGGTGACCTACAAAGATATGAAACAATGGTATGAAAAGTCATATTGATATTTGGAGCGGATCGAGTACAGCAGACAAGTGCAGATGGGCCAAGAGACAAAAGAACATGGTATTCAGATACTCACAGATTATAGTATCACTAGAATACATAGGTCTATTGAACATTGGATGCGAATGGTACAAGACCCTCATTGGAAAATGAAATAAAGGTGGGAAGAATGTGTGAAGAAATGGGAGAAAATAAATAAGAAAATGAGAGAAATCCATCTACCAGAGTTCGTCGAACCTGAGGACTTCACAAACTTGCGTTAAATAGTCAAGAAACACATTGAACTGGAGCAGGTGCCTAAAGTAGAAATTTCACAGAGTTCCACCCTTTTCCCAAGACAAATGAATAATTTCATGAAGCCCACGATCAGGGCATCAACATTTTTGTAGCGGCTAAGTGGAAAGATGGATACATACAAGAAACATGTGGTGGATATGAAAGAGATCCTTAGCACACCAATGGACTAGAACAAGTTTTCTTATGCCAACACATGTGAAGAACCCTTTTTCTAGCGGTCATAATATGGGAGGAATAATACGTTGTAGTAGAACATCAAGACAACTAAAGATAACAGGAGAAGGACACATGGATTAAGGCCATTTTGCTTTTGTTTACTTAAGACTCAAAATAGTAACTATTTTTAGATAATTTACTTTTATAAATAAAGACATCGACCATGTATTATGGGCAATGGTTTTTTCATAGAAAAGAGGATTTTATTTTGTAAGAAAACTATTTCTCGGACAACGGTTATTGAATTTAGAAGTTCTGCATAGAAATAGAAGCATTTTTCATCTAAATCATGAATGTGATTGAACCTGTGGATTGTTTCCATTCTCAATTCTACATTTGTTGTTGTATTGAGTAAGATTTGTTATGATTATTTCTTAAGTCATCTTATAATTCCTTACAGTTCTTTATTTCAAATTGATGAAAGTAAATAGATAATGTTAAACATGTGATGTGTGAAAAGGTGTGGTGAAATTATTTTATAGCCTCTATTATATTCCATGCGTACTGTATTTTCAAACTGTCTCTGAAATGATATCTAATGGTTTGGAAAAGTGATGGTATTATTGCTAATCTCAACTTGACATAGTTGTTGTTTTCATACCGGGGCACAAAGGTTATCCCAGGGATCAGTCTTCTCCTAGATAGATCATTTTTCTGTTATTATTACCTGTCTTTCAATACGCTATAAAAACAACAGGATAAAATAACCCAAAATATAACTACTTTATTAGGAGGAAATATTTGAAAGGTACATATATATCACTGTTAAATCCCATCGAAACTTTTTGGATCATTGATCTGGAGAATTGTACTACTATTAAACGTTGAAGAGTCTAATTGGGACTCATTAGAAACTACAATTCATACTGTTAAGTCAAGGGGAATTTTGACCTCTCAAAAGAATTGGCGCTAGAAGGAGGGCCAATGAATGCACGACTAGCTGTCATATTATCTGAACAAGAAGTTATATCAAATAGTTTATATATTCAAAATAACCCACATGCACAGCTAGTCCTATCAAGGATAACCCTTTTACTAAAGGTACTCCAACCACAAGTAAGTCACTATCAATGGAAGACGGTTGATAACTTAACCCAAAAATACCCTTCAAAATCCCCCATGATGAATTCAATGCATTATAAGGATTCCTAGGGCTTATGATTGACATATCAGAGAATTACCATTAGCCTCATTTCTTCCCCACAAAAAGAAAAGTACTAGACTAGTGGTTGAGACTCCAAACCACACCTTTGTTCATACAGTTAAAGACCTAGTAGATTTATCCCTTACTAAAATTTACCAACTTCTTAGTTTCATTCCTAAAACTTCTCTTATGACCCCACCTATAGGTACTTACTCCAACGAACAAGATTCATAATCTGTAGGAGCAAGTTCCAACTTAGAAAACCCATACATCGATTTTGATAACATGGAATACAATAACGAGGAGATCCCATAAGTTAATGACCAGTTGGTAAAAAACCAACCATGAATGGCCATGGATGCCCTATCATTACCAGGCAGGTTACACCATTTTCCCAAGCACCCAAAAAAACGTCTTCCAAAATTTGACCCTAAAACCTCCAGACTACACGAAGATCATATCAAAAAAATCATATTAGTGATGAGGTTAATGAATGTCCAACATGAATATGTGGTATGCAGGTTGTTCCCCTACATGTTCGATAATTCAACTTCAACATGGTATTTCAATCTCCCATTTGGTTCTATTAAGAGTTGGATGAAGTTCTAGAAATATTTTCTTCAGAAATTTGCTGAAGAAACGACTACCATGGCCTTGATGGCCCAAATTTTTTATGCCACCATGGGCCCCAAGGAGAAAGTCAAGGAACTCAACCAATGTTTCAAAAATATCCTCAACAAGTTTTAAATATATGCTAAGCCCACTCAAGAACTGCAAATTGAAGTGTATGCTAATGCATTACCAACATATATTTCCATGTTTTTAAAGACAACCACTAAACCAACTCTGGCCGAAAACTTTAAGGATGCCAAAATTATTGAATTTCAAATGAAGGAATGAAAAGATAGCTGGATCTATTTATCAAAGAAGGAAACATCACAAACACCCAAATGGGGGCTTCTGTTGACAAGGCATCCTAGTAAACAAGTTGAACAACACGTTGAAAAACACAATACAAATATGGAGATATTACAAAGGATGGTTAAGAAAGTGTCCAATGAAATTTTAGACATACAAAGAAACACAGGGGAAGGAACATAAAACCCCAAGCATTTAAAACCTTTATTGAGGAAAAATCCACCATTTAAGGCTCTAGAACCTCCTCCTGCTAACCTGAACATTGACTTGGGAGAGGTGGCCTCAGATTCATACTGCAACTACCATCAAGAACATCATTAAGAAAAGGATTTTACTCAATGGGTAAATTCCATGAATCTATTGGAAAATCTGTTCTTGGATGGTTGTGTTGTAAGAGAACAACCCAATGGCTATAATCCAAGCACCAAATAAAATGAGGAAAGGGAACCTCCTAATCAAACAACTATGGTTCTATGGGATGTTAGCCATACCTCATCTTTTGATACTCTTCCAAAAGGCAAAGAATTCCCAGAAGTATTGGGAGCCCAAAATAGGAGAAAGGACCCCATCATACAAAATCATCCTGTCATTGCACAAGATCCTAATAAATTAGAAAATCCCTCTTCCTTAGCTCAAAAAACCCCACCACTCCATTCTAGACTGAATTTTCGAACTAATGAAATAAAAAAGCTAGAATATAAAATAGTTGAAAACCTGAATAAGTTGAAGGATAATATTTTGGTGATGGATTTGTGTAGGATTCCTCAACAGAAGGATTTAGTGTTACAATACCTGGATGAGGATAGTGCACCTATGTTAAACCCGAGCCCAAATCCCAGTGAAGATAAAAAAAGTTTAGGGAATATCCAAAAACCTGATGTGGATGCAGCAACAACGAACACGAAACCTTAGACGTTTGTCCCACCTTTCTTGTTAACATTTGAATTTATAAAAGAAACTTGCAAAATTATCTGGTTGACTTAGGTGCTTCCTCAAATGTTATGCCTTTATCGATATGAAATAAATTGAATGATACCCCTACCAAAAGAGACACATGTATTATTCAATTATATAGAATTGAGGTCAAGGTGATTGTGGAGTTAAAGGATGTTATGACTCGAATTGTCTCAAAACAAAAATTCCATCAGGTCATAGATATCATAATCATAGATATTCCAGAGGCCTATGAGATGTTGTTGAGTAGGGACTGGTCTAAGAAATTGCATGTATATTGTAGTATGGTTTGGTCACACTTATGGATACCTTTGAAGGGAAATCCTAACATGATCAAGATGAACTGGGAGAAATATTTGAAACATATTGTCACCGACTTGGAACTCATAATGAATCGTCATATAATGAATTCCCAGTCTTAGCTAGTTACTCGTGTGATTCATATTTTGCAAATTTCCCATCCTACTCATCTGAAGTACTATTCTCACTGAAATCAAAATTATGACTTCATGAAGACCCCGAACTAATCAATCCATGCAGTGAACTTGAATAGAGTTTCCATGCCCAATCCCAACCAATTGAAGGCTAGATCCTAAAAATAGATTAGGAAAAAAGGGTTCCAAACTTTGTCTTTGAGATATGGACTCTGTTTTTTAATGGGTCAAAGTCTTAGGAAGGGGCTGGTGCATGATGCATTTTCATCAATCTAGCAGGGAAACATAATTTTCTATCCTATATATTGGAGTTTGAACGCACTAAAAACACTGTCGAATATGAATCACTAGTCCAAGGACTTAAAAATGATATCGATTTGGGCATCAAGGAACTTATTTTTTCAGGGATTCATAAATCATTGTTAGACATGTAAGAAACAAGATCCATTGTAATTCCCCCCATCTAAGGAATTATCAATAGGAAGTTTGTAGGCTCATAGAAAATTTCCAAGAATTCAACATCCCCGCTATAGCTTGATCCAAAAATACATTATCCAACTTAATATCCATTTCTGCCTCAAGGTTGTCTCCCTAGAAGATTATGAATCCTCTAGATTCACCATAGAATTATTATACAATCCTTCAGTTCCAGATAACATCACTAACTTGAGGGTATTATAAGGAGATGAACATATTATATCGTTTTTTACTAATGAAGATAATTTTAGAGACTTTTCTATTGACGATGAGGTTTTTCAAAAAATTATGACAGAACATGATAATCGAGACCCTAATTCAATAGGAAGTAATAACCCAACTCAACCCAACCTCCACACTATACCCTGAGGACTGGTTTATCTTGAGAACCTTTTCAATTTTTGAGAAAAATTTAAGAAACCAAAAAATGATAAGATCAGTAGTTCATGTCCCTCTTATGAGGTTGTAAATCTAGGAACCACTGACAAATCTCGAAGCATCAACCTTGGAATATCATTGTCCCATGGATTGAAGAAGGTTTACTTAAAATTGTTCAGAGAGTATTAGGATGTCTTCGTGTGGTCTTATCAGGAGTTGAAAACATATGAAACTAAGATCATTCAACATACTATCCCATTAATACATGAAGTTAATCTCTTCCAACACAAGTTACAAAAATTTCACCCATATCTCAAACCCTTGATGTAGAAACAACTCAAGAAATTATTAGATGAAAAAGTAATATTTCAGGTAAGGCATTTTACATGGGTAGCCAATTTGGTTCATGTTAAAAAAACATCTAGGGAAATTCACCTATGTGTAGACTTCAGGAATTTAAATAGGGCTTTAGAAAAGGACAACTACCATGTCCACGCTATGGAAGAACTTCTGCAGACTGTATCAAGAGAATATATCTTTTAACTTTTGGATGGATTCTTGGGATATAACCAAGTGTTGGTATCGGAAGAGGATAGAATGGAAATAAACTTCCGAAAGAAAAGGGGGACATTCGGTTACAAACACATGCATTTTGGGATAATTAACATGGGGGATACCTTCCAAAGAGTCATGGATGTGGAATTTTGGGGACTGATTAACAAATGTATGGTAGTGTACCTATATGACGTTACTGTCTACTCAAGGGATAGGGATGACCATATTTCCTATATCACACAAATTTTTGAAAGGTGATGAAAGTATGGGATATATTTGAACCCGAAGAAAACTACAATTGGAGTAGAGGAGGGAAAACTCTTGGGTCACATCATTTCAAAGGATAGTATCCATATCGTTCTTGAATGTGTAAAGGAAATCTCACAACTATCATGCCCTCATAATAAGAAGGTTGTGCAATGTTTCTTTGGGAAAATTAATTTCATGAGAAAGTTCACCTGAGATTTTGTAGAGACAATAAAACCATTGCAGAGTATGATACACAAAGATGTTGAATTTAAGTGGACATATGAGGGAAAAATATCCTTCGAAAAAATAAAAACTTCCATATCACAAGCCCCTATTCTAAGCATCCCAGATTTTAGTAAATATTTTTTTCCTATACACCTTCGCATCACATCAATCATTAGTTGTAGTTCTTATTGAAAAGGATGATGAAAAAAATGAAGCACCGGTTTCATTTATGAGCACCAGGTTGCAAGGGCCATAGCTTAATTACCTTGCCATAGAAAAGTAAGCATATGTAGTCTACAAAGCAGTTAAACATTTCCGATCCTATATCCTAAATAACCATCCTAAAGTCATAGTGGCTCATCCCATTGTCCGATCATTGTTCACTCAACAAGAAATGGGTGAGAAAATGGGAGATTGTATGGATGTCATTTAAGAGTTCGATCTAGATATAAAATTGACCAAGATAGTCAAAGGTCAAGGATTGTGAAAAATCTCCATAGAAGCTCAGGACCGAGATGATTTAGAAGATTATGGTTGGGAAAATGAATTATCTCTATGGTGTAGTGAATTCCCATATTTACTACCGAGTCAAGCCTCATGGTATGAAAACCTATCTTATTCTCTCCATCATGGGACATGCCCTAGAAATCTAAATCCTAGAGAAAGAAGATCCCTTAGGATAAAATCCTCTCAGTATTGTCTTATAAATTATGTGTTTTTTAGATGAATTATGATGGAGTACTACTTATATGTCTTGAGCATGATTATGTCAAAAAGATATTAAAGGAATTTCATGACAAAAAAATAGGTGGGAAGTTCGCAGGGGAAACCACTGCTCATAAGACCTTAAGGGCATGGTACTACTGGCCCACTTTGTTTAAGGATGCTCATACATACACAAGAAGATGTGAAAGTTTTCAGTTAAGCATCGAGAAAGAGAAAAAGGTGTTTGTCCCACTTCAACTAGTAACCATCTCTAGGCCTTTTGAACAATGGGGAATGGATGTCATAGGAGAAATTTATCCCAAATCTTATAAACAACATAAATATATATTGATGAACACAAATAATTTCACAACATGGTCATAATATATTTCGCTCACTCATGTTGATGAAAAGGTAGTGATGCAATTCCTGGAACAAAAATTGATAACAAGGTTCGAAATACATTTGGTCCTAGTCTTTGACAACGATGCTTGATTTTCCTCCACATTCCTGGAAAATTTTTCTCTTGAAAAGGGAATCATCGTAAAATACTTTGTGAACTATTACCCACAGGGGAATGGGGTTGTAGAATCAACCAATAAAAACCTGGTGAGAATCCTAAAAAAGGCTTTCGTAGAAAACCAGAGGAATTGTCATAATGAAATTTATAATTCTTTATGGGTTGACAGGGTGACACCCAAAGAGGCTTTGGGAAACTCTCCATATTTCCTAATATATGGACCAGAATCCATCCTCCCAACTGGGTTATATATTCCATATTTTCATCTCTCTATGGAATCAAGAGGCCATTCATCATCTATTATGGAGTAGAGAATATATACCCTCCTCATGCTGGAGGAATAAAGGGAAAATGATAAAAGGAAGTTTGTTCCTCATCAAAATTTGGTAAAAAAATGGTTTGATAAACATAAAGTAAAAGATAAAAGCTTTGAAGTAGGAGATTTGGTCTTGAAATGGGATAAGATGAATGAACCCAAAGGAAAGCACTCGAAATTTCAGAACCTTCGTCTCGATCCTTTTCAGGTACTCGAGAAAATTGGGTTTGACACATATCCTTTGAAAAATATTAGAGGGGAATCTGACAGTCTCCCAGTCAATGGCCAAGCCCTAAAATAATTTTTCATCTAAAAAAAAAGACATTTATTTAATACAATAAAGTATGTTTTTTGGTTTTGGTTTGATGAAGGGGTTGTTTTTCATGATTCTGACTTTGCATTTTTCATTTTTATTTTATTGAATGATTTTCATGCTTAATTTTTTGGGGATGTTGAGTTTTCATCCTCTGGTCTACGAAAAAGGACATTCTAGTTCTTTTCTAAAAAATGTTATTTGTTTTTAACATCAAAAGTAAAGCAAGTTGACAATGAGCAAGAGTAGGAGTAAGAAAGTACTTATAGTTTCTTTTATATGTGACTTGGAAAAAATACAATTCTTTGTCAGTGGTGGGAATCACTATTATCAAACATGAAAAGATTAAAAAAGTCATATACTCTAGAAATCATGATCTAAATGATGAATGTCTTGTTCATTTTAGAATAAAGCCTAGGGGACTAATTAATCTCTTCACTAATAGATGTCATCCTCCTAGACTCAAATACATATCCCACAAGAAATCCTCATCACAAAAATATCCAGTAATGGGTGCATATGATTTGAATTATAATAATAAAAGAAAGAAGTGATGAGATAGGAAAATAACTGAAAAGAGAATCATGATGTCAAGGAGGGAATGTATATATCTTTGTCATGACTATGGATAGTCGTTGGCAATAAAGAAAGGTCTGTGATATCAGGGTGACTCCGTCGGGGCTATGGATGTTCGCTGGCAGTGGAGCAACACCAGAAGGGTGATAAGGTTTCTTAGAGAATATAAAAAATAATACCCTAATACTAGAACTAATATCTACTTTGATTTCTTACTCAAAGTCTAGGTCAATGATCAAAAGGACTTATATTTTGTGTTTGGTCAAAATCAAATCCCCTTGACAAGGTAAAAAATGATTTATAAATTACATATAGGGGGATATATGGGTGTTTTGTATTTTTTCTTCCTATTCTATGTTTTTGTATTACTTGAAATTGTTTGGTAGTGATTGAAGGTATAATCATAGATTCTGGTTTCTCCCAATGAATTGCCATTTGTTGAGCCCTCAACAAACCCTTAAATTTTTTTAAGTTTTGGGTATCACTTTTCCTTTTAATTATTTTACACCTTCTTTTGGCTTTACATAGGTTTCATACTTATCCTTTGTTTAATTTAGGCATTTTCCTTTATTTTATCTGCATTTAAAATATCAAGAAAATACAAAAAAAAAAATTTTTTTTTCATGTTTTGCATCAAGAAAGAGAAAAAAGACATAAAGATAGAATAGAAAAAAAAAGGAGCAAATTTCAACCATTTCCAAGAATTGTCGATGAACTCATTGAGGGATGGAGAAAAATAAGTCTAAAGGAAGTGTCTATAATTAGGATCGAGGGAAATATGCGCGCATTTTGAAGTGGAAAAAATTCCGTCGATCGTCGATAAGGCATCGGTCATCATCTAAATGTTTTAGCATTTCAAGGAGTCGAATGATTCCATCAATCACCGATAGACCATTGGGGTCGGAAAAGATCCATGTAAGTACAACACAAAAGGGTAGAGTTGTCCCAATGCCGATGAATTATGAAAACCAAGAAATCAATCTTATTCGTTGATCTAGTACAAGGGAAAAAATTGACCATTGATATTTAACACCAAGTAGTGTTTGTTTCGATGACTAGGTTGGCCATTTCACCTTCTGCACTTTCCAATACATCACATGCCATGTGTCTGGCCACATAGACCACCCATACCATCACAAAAACTTACATGTCATCCTTTGAAAATTAGATTCCACGTCATCATGTATAGTAGTGAAGGCTGACGTTGTTTGTTTTCTACCAATAAGAGAAGATCATAAGGGTCAGAGAAAATAGTCGATGTCGATGCACACATTGGCCATCAGAAATATTTGAATGTATAAAAGGACTTAACATACACACTTTTTCATACTCCAATACTATAGAGATATCTAGACCATCTGTTTCCTTTTTGGGTCAATCAAAGCCATCCATCCATTTAAATAATGATATATCCACCAAACGAAGGTTATGTCTGAAAACATAAACCATGTAGAGGATTACCACTAACTTTGATTACAATTCAAAAATTGTTAAGTCAAAGGCCAATTTTTCTTGCCGTATCATTCCCCTCAAAATTTATTTAAGGATCCCTCACTAAACGGTCATTGATGTCAACAAGATGTTGTCAAAGGAAAATGACACTTAACGAATACTCCTGATCTCTGATACTGCATGTTGATAAATTCAAAAATATGAAATCACAGATGAACTAGGAATAACGGGCCTCTTCTCTGTCAACTCGCAATACATTAACTCCATGGCGTGAATCTTGTTTTGATTTATAAATATTACAAAGATCATGTTGTACACCCTCCATTTAAATACTAGTCATGACAAGGTAAGTCTGTGGGATCTAGAAATTTGAATTTGTAATGCCATTTTTATTTCCAATATCACATTATGTTCAAGAAACTTTCCTTTCTATCAAAAGAAGAAGATAAAATCAACTAAGGAGGCCACCTCCAATGTTGGTTCGTGGAAATACTAGTAATACTAGGTTATTTGCAAAGAAGTTAAACATTAAATTATGATGTGAAGTTTTTAAGTTTTATACAACGCTAATTTTTTTGTTATTTTCTATAATCGCTTGCGACTCATAGTGGAGTTCTTGTGCAGGAAATATGCCTCCTCGAATTTCAGTAAACAAGAGCTCACTGAGGACACCCAAAGGGAAAGAGTCAGAAGATGGTTAAGGATTGAGTCCAATAGTAGCAAGAGAGTTGTAATTTTCACAACAATTAGAACCCGTGATTCGAATATCGACCAAGAAGCAGTTCATTCAACCACCATAGTGCATAGATACAAAGGAAAGCATCATGTATAATTTACTCCTTCCTCCTTGGGGTGATTTCTATAACATAATTCATCAGGAAGATTTTCCAAAATTTATTCCTCATAGTGTCCCAAGGGTCTGGAACTAGATGACCGAGTTTTTTCAAATATTAGATGTTCATCTTGTTAGAACTTTGTAAATTTTGTTTGGTTGAATAGACAAATGACAGAGGTAACTATTTCAACCAGCTTTAGAGCTAAGGCACTAGCCTGCTCAACTCAGAGAGGGCTCTCTCATGTCATTGGGTATATCTATGGAAATCGGTGGCTAGATTTGGTTTGTTTGGAGGTTTTTATAAAGTTGTTGGCAAAGAAGGGGAGGAACACTATGGGCTATGGATTAAATTTTTTGAAAGTGAACGGAAACAATGCATCGACTGATAGAACTCTCCAGAGGAAAAAGGCTAAATGAAGCAATGAATCCAAGTTATTATTAAATTCAAAAGAGTGTTGGAAGATAAAGAGAACAAAAAACTGCATAAGAGCATTACTGAAATGAATTCTGAATAAGTTAAGAAGACAATCACATAGTTTAAATTGTTTAAGCCAAGAGTGTCACAAGATGAATTCTCGGCCTTTAAACTCTCCAATTTAAATAGAAGAAAATGTAAATGAAATGACAGGTTACAGGAAATACATACGATGAAGGGAAGCAAAACTCATATCACCACCAATTAGAATCTTTTCATAGAAACTTCAAAATCTTCTGCATTTATATTCAATTCAAATTCAAAAAATTTACAAATAGAGTCTGATACAGCCAAAAGGTTCTCTTGCACTTCTTCCAACATTAATCAATTCAAGTCTCTTAGTACTTATTCAATTTGATAAAAAATAATTGAAACTAAAACATTTCAGCTTCTATAACAGTTTCGACTGACAATTTCGGTATATGAAATGATTTACAATAATTAGAAAAAGAAAATGTTTCAAAATCATGAACAATTTCTCTAATTGGACGACTTCTTCTGCGCCATCTATCTCACTCTGAGCTTTCACTGGATCTGCAAAACTGGTGACACCTGGAGATCATCTGTTGGTTCCGGGGACGTTGCACTTTGTCTTACCCAACTGTACTATTTCTTTCCATTGTGGATCAGAGGGGATTATGTAATCCATCATCTCTTTAATTAGAATCTCCAAGTCAATGCATGTAGAATAGGACATGGCTGGCATGCTAACCTTCACTATTTTAAACTTGTTTAAAATCTCGAAAGTTGTAGAGAAATGATCCACCAGACTAGGACCTTTCATACTTTCTTCCATATCCTTGAACTTAGAATGATCCATTCTGCATTGCATGAGGAGAGAGTGATAGTATTGATTATATAACGAGCCTTTACCATCTCAAAACGGTGGAATGCCTTTGACAAACAAATCTTCGAAAGTGTTTTTAAACTCTTGTATGTTGTATTCTATTTGCACAGCTTTGTTCCAAATTGATCCTAGTAAGTTATTCTTAGCATTGATCCTTCTGGCTGAAATGATCAACGTGGTCCTATCTTTCAAGCCAATGGTTTGAGGTTCAATAGTTGGTATAGAATTCAGTAAATCAATAGTGTTTTGGGCCCACTCCGAGGGCTTCTTTGCTAATATTTCGTTTACAACAACGCATTTGTTCCGAGCTGTGATATCCATGTTATCTTTGTCGTCAATAAAATTAAGATAAAACCTGAATTCAACAACCTCAAAAGCAATAGCGTCCCAAATTACATGTTTGGCTTCCTAAAATAATGTCTTGCCCTTTAACCTAGTTCTTAGATTGTTCACTCTCTCCTGCAAATCTTGATTTTCTTTGTGGAGTTGAGCTATCTTTTCATCTTTCACTTTCATCTCCTGCTTCAGATTCTCCATGTTCTCTTTGAGATTCTTGATCTCACTTGTTTTTAAGATTACCTAGGACATAGCTTGGAATAACCCCTCATTGCTTGATCCAACCTCTGTATTTACATGAATAATGACTGCCATGTCTAATGTTGTCGCCTGTGCCAGTGACCAATGCTCTTTCTCTTTCTCCAATTGTATCAATTTAGCCTTGTAATCAAGTGCCTCTTGTCTGAATATTTCTTTTTCCTGTTCCAATGCAACCAATTCTGTTGACTGTGGATGATCTGTAGGTGACATCTTCAGCCTCTTATTTAGATTTTGGATCATCTTGTCCTTTTAATCCAAAGAATATTCAACCCCTGGGAACCTTCAGACTCTAGTTTTTTCACCTATGTCATTCAGGCTTTGCTGGACACTTTTTCCTATTTCAGTTGTCCATATAGTTTTGACACGTATGTTTTTAACCTTGCAACCTTTAGTGATAAGATCAGATAATCAGAATATAACATGTCACTGACATTCCTATGAAACTTTACTTTGTCGGGGGAAAAAATGTTTTCATAGTGCACTTTGATCTCAAAGACTTTATCATCATCAACCACTGCAATGTTAAATGTCTTTTTCTCCACATCCCTGACTGAGAGTAAGGAAGATTTGTGTTGAGTAGTCCTTTCTAATTCAGGTAAAAGATCTCTTATTTCACTATTCTCCATACTTCCTTTCATAGCATACTGATTTATCAAATCTCCCTTGGACTGATACACTGCCCCAGGTGTCTGGCCAAATATGTACTTCCTACTGTTGAAGACCTTCGTGCTGCTTTCGTTTTGTGGCCTGCTATCTGTATTGGTTTCTTCATTCTTGGATGTAGCCTCTACCATTTCCATGCATGTTTTCCCTTTGGGCTCTTCTTCTTCCAGGTCAACTACTTGAGATGATGATGTGATTTTCATCCTTTTGAGAGTATCTTGTTGGCTATTGGTATCTAGTGCTTATGAACTGCTCCTCTTATTGTAAATTCTCATTTTAGGAGCTTTGATAACCAACTTAGGGGAAGTTTTTCGTGATGGGCTGGACTGATGGGTTGGTTCTGTTTGTCTCATTTGATCTTGTTGTATGGTGACCTCCATGTCTGCATAGGTCTTTAGATTGGTCAACTTATCAAATCCTTCGACATGTTCATGTTCATAGGGACCTTGTCTACTCGCCAATATCCTCTTTGATATGATCTAATGGGGATCATACCTTCTCCCTTGCAACTATGTGAAACTGAATTTACTGATCTTGGATTTAATCTGGGGCAAACGAGACTTACTCTTCACCACAAAGGAACCCACCACAAAAGGAAATTTCAGATTAGAAGCCTCGTGTGCTTTCAGAAAATGTTCAGTCTTTGAGATAATTCTTTGTCTTATGAATTCCAAAGCGAAGACCCTGGGCATAAAAAAACATGGTAAAAGATAAGGTCCTTCCTGCTATCCATATACCAAAATCATAGTAGATTGTGTGAACAACACCCAATCTCCTACCATGTTCTCTGGATTTGGCTGTAGTGAACTTTTCATCTCTTCCAGAACTCTTGGTAGATCTGAACCAAAAATGAGACTGTGTACCCTAGACATAATCTTGTTGATGAAGACGAGCATGGTGATCCTCTTGCACTTGGTTGAAATGAAATCTATCTCAGGAAATTTGGTTTTGTTGGATTCCAGAAACATCCTCAGCAAGTGTGTGTAGTATCTGAAGTGCCTCAACGAGCTAAAGTTGACTTGCTGTTGATGCATATTCTCTGCATTAAATTCATCAAAATTGACACAGAATGACTAACCAGACAGAAAACAAACCAACAGGAAACCTAACATGACCTCCACCACAAACTTGTCATTGTCTAACCCTAAAGTTTGACTTAGCAAGGAACAAGCCCACTGGAATTCGACAATCATAACACATACACTGGCAAGTAATGACAGACTCTCTAAATGATGTTTAGTCTTGACTATGGTCTGCAAAAATAAGGTTTTAAACTTGGTTGGACACTCTCTATAAATTGTGATCATTTTTTGTTCCTCGAAGGGCTTTGACACTGTAGGGGAGGCGCCTGGTACACTAAGAGCATGCCAGAGTGATGTACTATCTACTTTACACAAAACTTCAGATCCTAATTTATTTAAAATGACACTTTCTCCCTGAGAATATCACTCTACACACTAGCTTACAAATTTGGGGAATGGAAAGACCATTTCTATGACGTAAGGGAGGATGGAGGATTGAGATGCTTCGAGGAAAGATATGTGCATTCCAACATTTTCCAACAAATTCGATCTAGACACGGAAATGGGTGAGACTGTTATTTCTGTGTCGAAAACGTCAGAATATCTGTCAATTAGGGCTTCCTCCCTAGAGGATATTTCTTGTTCATCCATGAATAAAATGACAGGACCGACAACCATGGTGAAGAATACCTTTCAAGCGGTGAAAAACGTGAGTTTGATTCAGTTCCGAGCTTTCAAATTCGATTAGAAGCTTCACGCCAAGTTTTTGAACGTTTGAAGGCTTTGAATGTCATAGAATAATGTTGGGGGGTTCCTCCTTTTATAGGTATCTATTGGAATTTGGGGTTGGAGAAAATGGTTTCAAGTGAACCACCTTTTGCCCCAAAGTGACTATGAGGGAGCCACGCATCCATGCTTTAAACCACAATAGTTTTCCCCGGACCGCCCTCTATCGATTAATATTCGTGTTGTTTCAATCAACGATATAAACTTTAGTTGTTGATTCAGGCTACTTCAGGATCTATGGTCCACATTTTCTTGGTGGCTTTGGCATCGAGGGATTTAAGGAAGTGGTATTAGTCAAACTGCTTTCCCCCCCGATGTACCTCTGTGGGTGCCACGCGTCCTATAATGAAACCGCTACTGTTTTCCTCAGCCTTCCCTCGATCGCTTAACCTTCGCGTTAGTTAAATCTCTGATACACGCCTCAGTCATTTATCCGAGATTCTTTCAGGATTGGAGGTCCACCAAGTCCTACCTTTCATGCCTCTGCTATATCTTTCCTCATGCCTCCATATAATACCTTATCCTCCAAACTATCACACTTCCATAGTGATGTATCTTTTCACTAAATCTCTGAAACTTGGATCCTGATCTGAAAATTGTTATGATGATAACACATCCTTACTCAAGGTGGTGTGTCGAACTCCCGTTCTTCCTTGAATAGAGACCCTAGGATGGATAATTGACCATACAAACACCGATAAATGTGTAATAAATAATGTGGAAGGAGAATGCGTTGGTGTATTCCTTCTATTAGAGGTCCAAAAGTATTACAAGCTCAGAGACCCAAAAGAAAGATTGAATACTGATTTTGTGGTTAAGTTATATGAGTGACATAACACCAACCAATTATTGGCTTCCCGGTGGAGGGAGGATATGAAATTCTTAAATAGGACCACTTGATGTTACAACACAACAAATCTTAGGGAACCGTACATGTACTTAGTGGCGTTGATCTGCCAATTGTATGGAGAAATGGATTGTTCAATATTTTCATAAGCTTGAATGCCCCATGAATATATGATCATGATTTCTAGAAGTATTTTCAACTGGGGGGAAATATTTCAAAGCAATTGAGCATCACTATTCAACAATATCAGAAAACAAAAGAAGGTGAGACACCATCCGTTTTTATGGCATCTTTCTTGTTGGACAAAATATGCATGAGAAATGTTTTCCCACATATGAGTCTAAGCTAGCATATCACTGAGGTACCTGTACATGTGTATTTTAGAATCCTATGGGAAAACAAGTATAATAAATTTTACAATATGATATGTGATGAGTTCATATCTAAGATAGATTTTATTATTTTTAGAAAACATTGTCCAAGGCTTTCAGTAGCAGCAAAACAATGATATCCAAATTAGGTCATTGGTATTTGGAAGAGAAGATAACTTATATCAGGGTTTTTGGAGCTATTGGTGCTCCACATATACTCCCCTCTTATGTCCCAGACCATTTTGTGTTTGGATTAATATGTTACCAAACCATTTTACAAGGTTTCAATGCCTCTCTAGTGAAGGAAAAGAAGAGGGATTTTATACCCTACGGTTTTCATATTGGATATTATATAGTTAAATACACCACACATGTCGATCAAGAAGTATTGATCCATTTGGAGTACATGTTCCATACAAGCTAGTTTCATAAACATGATCCCAAAGGTCTAGTACCCTAGCACACATGGAAAGTAGTGTAACATTGGCCTTATGCCCATGACAATTATGAATATGGGATCTTCACTGAAAATTATCAAGACTGGGAGGAGGTTCTTCAAAGAAAAGAAAACCCATGAATTACCAAGTTTAAGGCTATGTAGGCACAATAAAAATTTGCAACTGTAGAGCGTATAGCAGAGGAAACTATCATAGCACTAGATGAAGTTAGAGCCGTGGAAGCAACCGAGTCAGCAAGAAGAGAAACAATGCTCCTATCCGAGGCAGAAAGGGTTATGCAAACAATGAGACAAACCCATTTTCTTCAAGCTTTAGAATCTCCAAGGATTGTCCCAGTTAAGAAAAACACTCATGCAACCGAGCCAATTAATATTAAAGCATATCTTCCAGAGAGGATCATCACTCAAGATGATCCAAGTTTGCTACAAACCCAAGTGGAGTGACATACAATAGCTACAATGCCACAAAGATCGTCAAGGACACCATCTAGAATAGGTATACCCCCGGTCCTTATTGATTTAATAACCATATATGATGATGATGGAGGTCCACCAATATATTACATAGCCCTAGTACCTATCAATTATGAGGAAACATCGGGAGAAATGACTGCCTCAGCCTTAGGAGGACCATTACAAAATCTATGAAGAAGGGATGTAGCAATTGAAATCACCCAAGATAGTGGCACTTTTCAACAAATGGAAACTCATCCTTTATATGAGGAAATTTCAAATCGTAATGATGGAGATACTGGTAATGAATAACCTAATGTAGAAAATACATTTGGAGAAGAAGGGGGTATGAACAATAGGAAATCAATGTCCCATCAATAGAAAATAGAGTGTCTGCAGGCTTACCATCCAATTCCCCACCTCATACAGTAACACCACCACCTGGAATTGACCAAGAGAGAACGTCATCATTGAAACTCATACACAGAACATTCACCTATAACTTATACACAAGAGAATTCATTAACAAAAGAAGGTAAAATTCAAGTACCTACAATGAAAAAAGGGACTGGTGACCTACAAATATATGCAATGATGGTATGAAAAGGCATATCAATATTTGGAGTGGATCGAGTACATTAGATAAGTGCATATGGGATGAGACAAAAAATAACATGGTATTTGGGTACTCACAGATTATAGTATCACCAGAGTAAACAGGTCAACAAAACACTGGATGCAAATGGTACAAGAACCTAATCGAAAAATGAGATAAAGGTGGGAAAAATGTGTGAAGAGTTGGGAGAAAATAAATAAGGAAATGAGAGATATCCATCTACCAAAGTTCGACCAAACCGAGGACTTCACAGACTTGTGTGACATAGTCAGCAAACACACTGAATTGGACTAGGCATCTGAAGTAGAAATTTCATAGATTTCGACCCTTGTCCTAGGACAGAGGAAAAAGTTCATGAAACCCCTGATCAAAGCATCTTCAGTTTTACAGTGGATAACTGGTTAAATGGAAATCTATATAAATACAAGAAATGTGTGGTGGAGATGAAAGATAACCGTAGCACACCAATGGACCAACACAAGTTTTCTTATGCCAACACATGCTAAGAACTCTTTTTCCAGTGGTCAAAATATGAGAGGAATGATCCACTACAGTAGAGCATCAATACAACTAGATACAACCAAACAAGGACATGCAGATTAAGTCCGCTTTGCTTTTGTTTACTTTAGACTCAACATAGTAGCTATTTTTAGATAATTTACTTTTATAAATAAAGACATCGACCATGTATTAGGGGCAATGGTTTTTGCATAGAAAAGAGGATTTTATTTTGTAAGAGAACTATTTCTAAGAAAAAGGTTATTGAATTTAGAATTTCTATGTAGAACCATAAGTATTTTTCATCTAAAGCGTGAATGTGATTGAACCTATGGATTGTTTCCATTCTCAACTCGATATTTGTTGTTGTATTGAGAAAGATCTTTTATGATTATTTCTTAAGTTATCTTAGAATTCCTTACAATTATTTATTTCGAATTGATGAAAGTAAATCGATAATGTTTAACATGTAATGTGTGATAAGGTGTGGTGAAATTATTTTCTATCCTCTATTATATTGCATGCATACTCTTTTTTCAAACTTTCTCTCAAATGATATCTAATGGTATAGAAAAGTGATGGTATTATTGATAATATGAAATTGACATAGTTTTTGTTTGCGTATTGGGGAACAAAGTTTATCCCAAGGCCTGGTCTTCTCCCAGATAGATCATTTTTCCATTATTATTACTTTTGTTTCAACATTATAAAAAAAAAAGGATAAAAGAACCCAAAAGAGAATTTCTTTATTAGGAGGAAATATTTGAAAGGTACTTATATATCATTGTTAAATCCCATCAAAACTTTCCAAATCATTGATATGGATAATTTTACTAATATTAAACACTGAAGAGTCTAATTGGGCCTCATTGGTAGGTACAATTCCTACTTTTGCGTCATGGGGAATTTTGAACCCTCAACACAGACATCATATTCAACCACAAGGGTGTGGATGTCATGTTTCATACCATCCCAGAAAAAATAAAGTTTGACCCGTTCATAGGTTTTGGTAAACCCTGAATGCCCAGTTATGGGTGAGGAATGAAGCTCAAACAACATCATGGATAGAAATTGCGACTGCTTCCTTAAATATAGATGACCTTTGTAGAAAATCTCGTTATTGTGCCAAGAGTACCCTGGATAAGATGGAGAATGTTCTTGCAATTGTTGGATTAGGCAAGATATTTTGGGGTCTTGCAGCCATTCTTTGAATCATCTTGGAGCCAATATAGTACAATTAAGGAGAGGGAAAACCAGGACCCTTCTTCTTCATATTTTTAGGAAAGAGTGTCAGTTACCACATTTATTTTCCATTCATGTATATTATCTCATAATCATATCCAAATAGCTTGGTTACCTATTTTTGTTTAGCCAGGGAGGGAATTCGTTGTTCCAAAAAATAATTGAGGACTTGGTGATCAATTTTAATCTAGAAGAACTTCCTCAATAGATAAGGATGCCAGAGATCCACGACATGCAGAATAGCCAACATTTCCTTTTTATATATTGATTGGCACAAATGCTTGTCTGGATTTTTTTTTCTAGTGTAGGCCAAAGGCCAACCATATTGCATGAGGATTTCCCCAATTCCTTTTCCCGAAGCATCACATACCAAGAAAAAAGTCTTGGCGAAGTCTAGGAGTTCCAGGATAGGCATCATGCACATAGCCTCTTTCAAGTAATGTAAGGAGTGATTAGCTGCTAGAGTCCAACTAAGGTGTTATTTTTAAGGAGAGAATTGAGAGGTGTTGTAATTTCTCCATAATTTTTAACAAACTTGCTATAATAACCTGTTAAACCAAAAAAACCACGCAATATCTTAAGATTTTTAGGGTGAGGCCAATCCTCAGTAGCTTCAATTTTTATAGGATCCACCCTTACACCATCGTTGCCAACAATATGATCTAGGTATAATTAAGGGAACCTGTTGTGATTCCTTGGAATTGATATTATTGTCCCTCTTGTTGGAATTGCATCATGGTTAATTCCTTAAAATCCATGAGAATGGGGCCCATAGTGTGTAACCATTAAACACCTAGCGCAATGTCACAACCACCCATGGAGGAGCTACCACACCCATTTTATTTGGGTAACAACTGCCTCCTCTTCAGAAACATCCTCAGTCATGTCCATAAAAAACTTTTGTTCCTTACACTTATGCCTTGGAAAGTATTTTTCATCAGAATTATAGCAAAGACCCTTGAGTTTGCGTTCAATGATTTCATCCCAGGTTAATTTCTAGTTCTTGAGGGGGCTTGAAGGAGGGTTAGGACTGGTGGGTTTAGGGTGAGGAAGAAAATATGGTTTTATGGTTTGGGAGGAGATAATATGTTGGGATTCCTTGGCTCATTGAGTAGCTTCCAACCAAGTTTTGGGGTGTTCCATGAGAACATGGAAATGGATTTCATCTTTTAGACCACTGATAAAGAATTCCTGTGAGAAGGCATCTTACATGCCCTCTGTTCTAATGTCCAAGTTATCAAAAGTGGAAAAAAAAGTTTTCCATTGTCCGAGACTACTTCAACTTGGTCAATCGACCTAAATGATGGGTTTCAAATTCAAAGAAGTCATAAATGTCTGCAACAAACTATGTCCAAGAAACATACCTTGGCATGCCTTTCTACTCCATTGCCACCATTTCCATCATTTCATATCCAAATATAGGATACCATAACGAAGCTTGGATAAATCATCAATAATTCCATGCAAAGGGAAATATTGTTCCAGTTGAGTGACCTAGCCTATGGGATTGGAGCCATTAAATTTGTTCACCTCAATTCTAACAAGGCACGGGTCTCAAGGAAGGTGGGTGGAATGAGGACCTTGGTAATGGGAAGCGTAATTATATTCCTTATAGGAAGTTTTCTTAGAAGAGGTAGGGTTCAGTGAGCAACTCATCAATTGGTCAAGTGTGTCTTTGATTTATTTTATGTGGTCACACTAATCCTGTAGGGTATGAACAAAGGCATCTGGCCATATAGTGTTGGAATTGAGAGTGTTTATGTCCTCCTTATTATGGAGATTGTCGAAAATCAAGATATTGAGTTCTTGGGAATGGGTGGTCGTCATTTTGGAAAAGGAAAAAATAAGCAGGCATGTTCACACTAAAAAATTTGCAGGTGAGGGGTATCACAGTAGATGGGGAAAAGAGAGGAATCCAAAGGTATAGGTGGAAAATAAGGGTGGGTGGGTCCAAAAAAAAAAAAATTGTGACACATGATAGGTATCATTTCCATCGGGGTGAAAAGGGGAATCTAATCGGATAGGGCCCACATAAGGGTGTCGAGAAACGGGCTTGGGTCCATGAAAATAATTGTCTTAAAAATGATAGGTACAATGGTAATCAAAGAAAAGAGAGGAATTCAATGGGATAGGTCCCAAATAACAGTGTCAGTGGACAACTATTCTTTTTTTTTTTTAACTCTTGTGAAGTTATACTTTGATCCGAATAATATTGTAGTGACGAAATGCCTAGATTCTTAATAGGAAAAAAATTGTAGTAATTTTGCAACCCAAATGTAGGAGGTAAGGTTGCACGACAATAGATCTTTTCTATTCCTTTTTCTATTATGTTTCGATCCCAAGGGTTAGGGTGTTCAAGGTTTCTACAAATAAGGGTTTCCCCTATGCTATAGATATCTGATATACGTGCAGGGTCGAACAATAGTACTCGACCCAATTTCTCAGGGAACCAAATATGGCGGCTAGACCGTACCCTTATCCATACTACCTGATTACTCAAGTACTAGAGAGTATCATCTCAATTGTTGTTCTCGGTGGAACTATAATAGTCAGGTGACCGATTGATTGACTTATGGAGGGTTTTAGGATACCTAAGCTAGTCCCTATACAGGTTTTTTCTGATGTGATACAACTCAAAGGGGTACCAACAAGGGTTACAAGTGTGTCCAACAATGTGAGATTAAATACCTCTTGTATTTCCTGTGTGTATTCTTTCACGACCACAGATTTATGCGTTGAACAAAAATTCACTGTAGTTTTAAGATGTCAGAATGTGTCTCTACCATGAAAAATATTAACCCATAATTCCTTCTTAGGAAAGTGCTATTATACCAATTGTAAGTTAACATATCTACTATAATATGCGAAAATAGGAATATTCATAAACGATCAATGGAACAGAAAAATATTGAGAAGCGAAACACCATAAATGATACCTTTATTGAGAGAAACAAATGTTCACTTTCCTCTTCGAGGAAGAAACCTCCTGAAGAGCATAGATCTATTACAATAATTCTCAAGAAAAACACTTCTCATGCTTCCTACTCTTATTTATAGTAATTCTATCTTCTAAAGAACCTTCTAGTGGAAGATCTTTCTAGAAGCGAGAGCTTATATTAGGTATTCTTACATTGACTTGTTCCCATTTATTAAAAAAGCCTTATAAACTAATGTCGACCTTTATTACATCGAAAATATATTATTATACCTATGTGAGGGGTTATGGAGGTTAGGTCCCTAAAAATAGTTTTTTTCTTACTCTTCCCTTTTCCCTTTGACTGGTCCTCGAATTCATGTGGCTCCCTTGACACATCCTCAACAACATGTTTTCCTTTAATAGCTTCAAGATGAATATCATGTATTGATAATTCCTATTAGTATTATATATAAAAATAGTATGGTGAATATATGGATGCATACCACCAATATACTTTAGAAGAGTTTTAGGAGTGTGTAATGGAATTCCCAAATAAAATGCCTTTATTTTAAATTCCTGTGTATAAGATTGAACATTTTTACCTTTTCTTTGTCTTAGATTTTTCCAAGTAATCATTAATGTTTGCATAGAAGCTAATGGATAAAATTTCTTTCTTAATGTAATAGTAAATTCAATCCAGGAATAAATGATTTTACCATGTTGAATAATATCATCTTGTGTCCAACTCTCCCACCATATCAAGGTTGTTTTTTTCATGCGAACAGTAGCCAACTATATTCTTGAAGTATCCTCTATGATTTTTTGTACCCTACAATACACTTCAATCTATTTGAATGAATTATCCAACTTCTTTGCATTCAATTCTCCATCATAAGAAGGAAAATCAAACTTTACATCTAGATTTAATAAAGGAAAATCATGAGAATGAGAAGATTTCTTAGAATGATTTTTCCTCTTATGAGAAGAATGTTCACTTTCATCAGAATATGATGATGATCTCAATGATGACAAAGGAGGCTCTGCAGGTTCTTCACCTTCTCCTTCTTCTTTAACTACTTCAGTTTTTACCAAATTACTTTATCCCTTGTATTTCTTTCGATCCTCGTACATTTCTTCCACCATGGCCTTCATCAAATTAAATGTCTTGAAGAAATAATCTTCAGATTCATAAGGACCTAACCTTCTTGGTGGAGCCATCTCTCCTCTTCAAGTGAAGATCCTTGAACCAATTTAAAGATTGTAACTTGCAAGCTTTCCTTAACCTCGCTTAGAATTGGAACTCATAAGCATTCACCTACCAATGCACGTCAAAACAAACTATGATACCAAATTGATTCAGAAATCCTTAGATGTCTATTATTTCTTAAATACACATAAACATATGACCATATTTGGGAAATGAAGATCGACTTGACTATTTTCAAAATAACATGTGAATGTCTTACTTATCCATAAAATTCAATAACACTGATGAATAACTTGCAGAAAGAAAATGTTGAAATGAAGTAAAGTAAGATCAACAATAATTCAAATGACACATAAACAATGTTTTAATGGAGTTCTCCCATCTTGGGCTACGTCTCCAAGCCCCTTTTCAATAGTGAGATCGCTCTTTAATGCTCAAATGTCAAAATCAAAATGAATGGACTTACAAATACCAAGTTTTTTAATACACCCTTCAAGCTTGCTACTCAATCCCAGAAATGGGGGTCTAGATTGAATTTCTCTTGAAATTCTAAGACAAATGAGTACAAAATTGACTATGTTCTAAACAGGTACCCAAAAATCCATTTTTGCAGGCATAATGAGACTATGGGTCTCATACATAGAAACATGAATTAATACTTTTATAGAAAAAACTATTACATAGAACTAACATCACCATCGGATTCCTCTCGAAATTCTGATAAAAATGAGTATAAACGCTATATACTTACCTCAAAGAGCTCAATAACACGCAAAATGAGACAAACCCAAAAATGGAGACACCTTTTTCACACAAAACGAGGAAATATGAATTGGGAACAAACTTCTGTGGCACACATTCTAATGCTAGCATGAAAATCCATGTCATCGTACGTGGTCCGAGAATTGGTTTATATAGGGTAAGTCGACCTAACCGACCCCTTAGATACCTGCTCGCATATGGTTACAACTTAAACAATATATGTTTTGTTTCTTATAACAAGCAATGCATGTGGCATAATGTTAGGAAAAATATTTGCTAAAAAATTGTTCTATTCTAGGAATATTCCCCTAGAGGTCATGGGTGGGATTCCCATGAGGAACCAATTTTATTCTCCCTTAGCCATTATTGTCCAATCAGAGAGTGCCATATGGCACTCTCTGATTGGTCCACTTATCTACATAGTCAACAATCTTCCATGTCATCTAGGACCTATACCTGTATGGATATGCCATGTCACTACCACCTGTCACCTACCACATCATCATATAGATGACACGTGACACATTTTTATTAGTCCACATCGGTGCGTGAAAATTCCAAAAATGAGTGACACATTGTAGCCTCTTGTATTGCCAGCATGACATCATATTATCATTTACAGTGAGGAATTGTTCATTTTAACACACACACACACACACATACACACACATAATGATATTTTAACTTGAACAACTTCTTTATGGTGAAAACATTGACTCCATTTTCTTTAAATTTAGACTCCCTGGTGAGAATGTAGACTTACATCATGTTTCAAAGTTATCATTGTAAGTTTTAAAATGTGTAATTATCAATTTTCAAAAGGTTTCCAATACTATCATTATTGATTTACATTAGTGTTTATCAGTTTCAAATGGTATCATTATTGATTTCCAATAGTGTGATTATCATTTTACAAAATAAAAATCTCTCTTTTATAATGTGTAATTATTGGCTTTCATGAATTTAATATGTGGTTTTTAATATTCACATTAAATCAAGTATAATGATGAAATATATTGCTTGGTCTATTTTTCTCAAAAAGGAAATAGCCCAAACAAGTTGAATAAATCAATTTAAATATGATCTCTTTTGCATTGTTATTTATACCATACTACAAAATGTTTCCTTGGTAGCATAATATTCCAAGGCATATTCATCATATAGATCTTTCATAAAACTCACATCACATTAGGAGCGAAAAAACCCATTATATTTCTTCAAACATTAGAAATAAAGTATTATTCATCAATGCATAAATTTTCCACTTGATTTTGATATATCTCAATTGCCATGTTTCCCTTTTATTTTATTTTTACTTTATTCTCCTTTGTATTTGATTGTATTTTCCATGTTCATATGATGTTATCCACATCGAGGATGTCATCCTTATTTCTTCCAAATGCCCAATCTTTAGTTTTTTATCCCAACTTGCATATCCTCCATTAGGTTTCCACCATTGAACATGAATGTTGTATATCTCAACATCATTCATATCTGTGTAAACACCACCTATTTCCTTTTTTAGACATATTAGATTGTTAACACTTTGACGTATAATGACCACCAAATATTTATTCACATCCTTTCTTGGATCACATTCTTATATAAGCTTGTTACAAGGAGAATCTACATATATATCATTCTTAGAAAGGATTCTTTGACTCATGTAATCCTCCATGAGATAAGGTTGTTGTTGAGAATTATTAATGATGTCTAATTATTATCTTACTTTCTGCCATCAATAATTGCTTGACCTCAACTAAATAATTGAGAGCACATTAAATTCATTAGAATAATTTATCAATATTTTATCTTAAAAATTCAATATTCTTCCCCTCCATCTTGAATCGTTACATGGAGATGGGTAATATATGACCCTATTCCTTTTTTCATTTGTTGGTTCCATCTCTTTTAATGTTTTGATTGGTGACAACATTATTTCACCTCAAAAAGTATTCCTTACCATTAACCAATTTTCCATATATTTATATAATTGAACCAATAAATCGCTAATAATTCCCTTATATTACATGATAAGTATGCCATGAAACATACTAAATTTGAAGTATTTACGGGATTTGATTCCCACTATATTCTTATTTCCATCGAGTAAGTATGGCCCATAAAAGCCTTAAGTCTATAGATCTCCTCAATCAAGGATGAAGAGAAGATACCTTCACCTTGAATTGTTCTATATAAGTCCATGATATGTGGTAGGGATAACATATATCCTCATTTCAACTAAGTTGATATGCTCTAATATGTTCAATTTATATCATCATGGGTGTGACAACGAGGAGGAAGATTATATATAAATATGAACAATTATTATTTGCTACAAAGATGGATGTAAATTCAAAGATGTAGCGATTCTTGTGGTCACTTCCACAATTGAGTTGCAAAAATAAAATTAGCTGTATTTTTTTTTTTTAAGTTATGTCTTGTCACTAATAAATTTTGCAGGGCTTCTCTTATATTATTAAATATATAAGATATTTAATAGGATTCATTTTATATATTCTGCATGGATTCTCTTATATTATTAAGATATTTAATAGGATTCATTTTGTAATAGCTTCTCTTATATTATATTATTAAGATATTTATATCATGTAATAGATGACTTGAATACCCTTTATTAACATATTTAATAGGATTAATTTTATAATAGATCATGTAATGTAATGGATGACATGAATACCCTTTATTGTATAAAAAATAATTAACCAAAAATGCTCAAATTAATTAACCATTGGGTTTTGTAACATCTCCAACCATAAAGATAAGGATAACAAGGATGAATGCTTTTTTAATCTATATCTATAAAAGGATGCCAAAGTAACTAAAGCTATTTTTTAATATATATCTATAAAAGGATGCCAAAGTAACTAAAACCATAGTACTATGTTCTTGTGTATATGAGCTATATGAACTAGGATATTATAGGTACTTCATAATCACTTTTCCATTTTTTGAAACTTTTATCTTGTCCATATTGTCATGCAGAATGCTTGAAAGCATTTTCTAGAGTTTTTTTTATGATTTCAATTTAAGAATGCAAATAATGATGTTTGAGTAACAACTTGTAATGTATGCATTTTGAAAATTTTGGGCTTGATACGAAGATTGATCATTGTTGGTTAGTGGTGCGTCTAATTTTCTGGAATAACTCATAGCATTGATTACACATTATGAAGTATATGTTTTTTAATGTAATTGCAAAATTTTTAAAATTTATTTTACATATATTGATTAAGTTGAGAAGTTATACTAGAGGAGGTTTAATCTTGGTAAGTTCCTCATTACAATTTTGAAGCATTGTAATATGTGTCTAATTTGTAATAAAAAAATTTAGAGGCATTCTTGTACCATCATGACCCAATAAATAAGTTTGGTAAAGATATATATATAAATTTCCATACAATTTGTTTTAAAAGTGAGACATTATTACTAATGTATTTGTCCTTGGTTTTTCTAATCTATAATTTTGATTTAGTTTCTTCTATCATCATTTAGAAATTCCATTTTCTAGAAATTCCATTTTTTAACTATAGAAGATGGATCTCTATATGCTACAATATTTTCACCATACATATGGGAAAACCTCAATGATGCCAAATTTCATGATAAGAACTATTATTTCCTTGTGTTGCCACTCCTATTTATAATTGGATTTTATTTGAGTTACTTTGAGCACTAAGTCCCTTCTTCAATTCTTACCCTTTAATCAAGTGTTATTGGTTAGTTAATAACATGTTAGGTATTTTAGAAAGACATTGATTTTCACAAAATATTTAAATTGTTAGTCATTTGATGAAGAAATGTTCATATTCTGATACAGATTGTATAGGAAACAAAATGAAACACGCATAAAAATATAGCTCAGAGAGAATAATAATACAATGAAAATTCAACTTCTATTAATGAATAAAATAGCAGAATCATGCAGAACACAAACTGGCTAGAATGGTGGTATCTTATCTCTGAATAGAAAGAGAAATATCGGCTATTCTCATTCAAAAAAATATAATAGAAGAGGCCGAAAATATGTCCTTTTAACATAAAGAAAGAATCCTTAGGGTAAAAAACTCTAACCCTAGGAGATGAATCACAAGAAAGGTTTTTTTTGGCCCATACCCATGACCATATGAATGCACAACCATATTGTCAACCATACAACGAAGCTCTACAATTATCTATACATGTATCATATCATAGTTCATTGTTCAGAAAATAATGGTTAACATTAATGTTCTTAATCCATCACAAGCAATTTAATTCCATGGTTGTTTAAATAATTTGTGTTAAATTGTCAAAAAAATTAGAAATTATTTAGTTTGAAATTGCTTTTTATCTTGAAATAAAACTCAAAAATATTTTTGATTAGTTAAAAATATACTCTGTACTCGTTTATGAACCACTAAATCATTTTAAAAACACGGTTTTCTTTCAATAACAATAATAAATCATAATGTCTTAAAAATAATAAGAATTAATGTAATGTTTGTCCTTCCTACTTAGTACTCTATTGACCACTTAGTAAACTTAAGTTGACTATTTTTAAGACTTCAATTTATTTGAAGAAATAAAAATCAAACATTAATTTAATATTCATAATAAGCTATCTAGCTTTAGCTTGATATATATGCAAGCTTCTTGGTTTCATGATTGACCACTTCGTGATAAGTTTACAACCTTTTTGAGACTTAACTTTATTTTAAGAAATAAAAAATCAAAACATTAAATCAATATTCATGATAAACTATCTAGTTTGATATATACACAAGGTTCTTGGTTTCATGGTTAAACAAATTTCCCAATTTTGTACGATATGAAATGTTTTTTCGTTTTCCCTTTAATTTTTTCATAGTAAATTATTTGTTATCTTATATTATTGAAGTTCTTTTTTAATATTTTAAAGTTGATTTAAAAAAAAACACATTTTAAATATGTTATTATTTACAACACATTTTAGATATGTGATTATTTACAAATTTTGGAAGTCAATTGTCACTAGAGTTTATGAAACTGCATTTTAAAAAAATATATATATTTATTTTGTTGATTTTTTTTTCTAATTTATATTATTGTTTCAATTAAAAAATGTTATTTAAATTATTAAAAAATTAAATAAAAATTACATTCTTAAAACACACACATTGTAATTAAGAACAAAATTATATATAAACAATATATTTCTTTTATATCCTATTAAAAGTTAATGGTTAATTATGTGTTTTTTTCTTTTCTAACTTCATGCCACCCACTTCAAGAAGGTCCACATCAACTAATTGTAATTATTATTTTTAGTATATTAAAACTCCTCTTCCATAAAGTCTTCGATTATTACTATATCAAATAAGCTTTCTTCTATTCATTAAGCCATTAAGCCTTCTACTATATTAGTGGTTTTTTTCATAGTTTATATTAAACTTTTCCTTCTGTAAGTTATCTACTAAGTTGTTATATTGGGAATGATCATTTCTCTCAACAACCTAAGCTAAATTTAATTAATGCTCCACATAATTTGTTATAAAATTTTAACTTACAATAATCTTTTGATAATACTTGGACATTTGTCTTTCCAACAACATAGTACTAAAACTTCAGAAAAATGTTTCACACTTCTATTTATAACCAAATATTTGAAAGCTAAATTATAATAATAATGTGTTGTGTTTTCATATTTTTAATTATTATATATATTTTCAAAATACATTTTATTATTTAATAGAGAAATTAATATAAAGAATAAAAAAATAAAAATAAATTAATTTTTATAAAAATAAAATAATGTATCATATATATTAAGTCTCTTCTACAAGATAAAAAAAGAATTATACCAACTTGATTTACCATATATATTGACGGTTCTTTAATTAAGAGTACTCAAATCTTTAGAGGTCCTTGGAATATGGGGGCCTCAACAACCAGAACATCATATATACCAATTTAAGGGCATCACATGTCACTTACAAGGAATTGAACGTGGGTGGGGAGAGTAACAACCATTCCTTCCAACCACCCAAGCTACATCCAAAGGACAATAATGGATTTTGACTTTCAAAGTACACCTTTTGAAGTTTTGAAATATATGATATTTTGAAAACCAAAAATATGTATTTATACCTAGATATTCTTAAAATTTAAAAATAAATGACAATAAAAATGTATATATACATACTATCATTTCGTCATAATCAATTTATATCCATGGCCTTTTGAAGGAATTACGTCTCACAATCAAAATCAAACACTAAATATTAAAAAAAACTCTATATAGGTGATTTCATCTACAACTATGTTAACCAATCTATAAAATTGAGGATATCCAAAATGATCCTTGTTCATTATGTTCAAAGACAAATCCATTCTTTCATTTATGTTTTCATCACTTACTATTTAATTACTTGAATTCTTTACAAAACAACAAATTTTCCCTAATTTGTTTAACCTTTGGTCGAGTATTCATAATAATTTGTTTACATGAGGTTGTATTATAATGTCCCCAAGCTTAAATAAGGAATATTACTACACAAAATACACATAAATATACAAAAAAATTCCTACTAATTCATTTCTTCTAGCTCACCAATTACAAATTATGCACATATTTAATTGGATTTTGATGTTCGTAATTAAATGAATCTACAACATCCTAAATGAACATGAATGTAGCTAATAGATCATCTATAACAACGCATAAAACCATTTTCACTGACGAAGTAAAATGAAAAACCATAAGACTAATAAAAAAACTTAGATAATATATGAACACTTATCTTCAAAAGAAAGTTTTTTCAACCAGATTCTTGAGAAGGACATTCCAACCAACCATAGACTTGTTTTTCCATATCTCAGTAGAAAGTCACCCCTAATCTGGGGCTAGGAATCCACAAAATAAGGGTGCCTCTCAGAGTCCACTCACAACTCAATATCTCACAACCCACTAGTATTCTCCTACATTTATCTTAAATTTACTCTAGTTGTCTTCCTCTTGACCTGACCAACCCAAGAAATGCACCCCTTCTCTAATCTTAGTCCATCGGGCATCCTATTACTTTATCAATGTCTTTGTGGCTTAGGTAACTAGGAATATCTCTGTTGGGAACTCAAGGGAACTCATTTCCATGAGAACTATTGGAAACCAACAATAGACATTTTTTTTTATAGTGAAACTCACTAAGGAGTACACTCTTTAGGCCTAACAACTTGGCTCTTCAATTTCCATTTCCAAAATACTCCAAAAGTTCTCCATCATGAACTCACCCAACCTTCTTGCTCTAGCTCTAGTGCTATTTTTCTTATTCTCCCCTTGTTGTTCATGCAAAAACTCAATGTGAAAAATTGTCTATTTTCCCCATATGAATTTCCTTTATTTTTCGAAGAAATTTGAATGCTCACTCCATTATGCATTAATTAAATTAGGGATTATAGCAGGGATGTTTCATTATCCCTCCCCTACAGTTGTGCACCATCCTTATTTCCTAGCACCATGCCAAAATACATATACAAATTTACATCATAATATTCAAAAAATAAAACTATGCAATATGTTTACCCTCCAACAGTAGTTCCACAAATAATATCTTGTTCTTATCAATATAATGACCTAAGGAATGTGCCACATTCATTTCTCTCATTCGATGTTCCTTCACCATTCTTTTATCAATACTCTTAGTGCAGGTGACCAAAAATTCATAGAAGTGGTTCTATAACTCTAGCTTCCCCATAATGGAGTCTTGCAATTTTGGCTTTTATTTTCTTCAAAATTGAAAAAACTTTGTGGGTATTCCACACAGTTTCTTCATGATCCCATGTTGCATCTTCAGTACCATAGTAGGTCCATTGAACCATTACCATCCATATGAATTTGTTATGGATAAATTTGACTTTCTAGTCTAGGATGCATATTGGTCCTAGCCAGAAATCCCCTTCATTTTCCACCTAGATCACAGTCTAATCAATCATGTGATTAGAATTAGGCACATATTTTTTTAATAATGACACATGAAAAACATTACACACTCTCATGGATGTAGGGAATTCTAGAATGCGGGAAATTGGCCCTACCTTTTGTAATATTTCTATTGGCCCACACTATCTTGCTGCCATCTTTGGGCAACAACCCAATCTTATCGAATTTCTTTTTCACTTTCACTTTTAGAAAAACATGTTCTCCTACTTTAAAATATCTAAAAAAATTGTTCTTGTTTTCATAATGTTTATGTATGTCCTAGGAAGCCTTTAGATTCTTCCTAATCTTTGACATCTGCTCTTCCATTTCCTACAACAAATCTGGCCCAATTATTACTCTATCTATTGGGTTATCCCAACTCATTGATGTGTTACACTTCCTTCCATACAATGCTTCAAATTGGCTCATTTTTAATGAGGCTTGATACCCATTATTGTAAGCAAATTCTACTAAGTGGATATATTCTTCCCACTTTGATGGCTAGTCCATCACATACTGCATTTTGAACATGTCTTGAATTATTTTGTCGATCCTCTATGTTTTCCCATCTAACTCTAGGTGATACATTGTACTGAGATTTAAATTTGTTCCAAAGCCTTTGAACAAACCTTTCCAAAAATTGGATGTAAACTTTGGATTTTTTTCTGAAACAATTGGATTGGGCAGTCCATGTAGTCCAAAAAATTCTTTCATGTATATCTATGCAATGTTTGTTGCCTTATTTGTGGTCTTGACAAAAATAAAATGTGTATCTTTTATTAAATTATCCACCACCACCATGATGGAATCATGTTGCTTCATTATCTTGGACAATTTTGTAATGAAATCAATTGTAACTACTTCCCATTTCCACTCTGGAATGAAAAATGTTTGTAGAAACCTCACTGGACTTGTATGATCCATTTTCACCTTTTGGCATTCTAGGAACCTGGATATGCAATTATCCACTTCTTTCTTATTTTTTCCCCAAAAGTATTGGCTTCTTATAGTTGGAATTGCTTCATGATATCCCTAGTTCCTAGCATATGAATTCAAAACAACTTGCTTTGAAATAAGATTTACCTGTGAACCACTATCAACAAGTGTATCAATATTAGTGTGCTTTGAGATAACTCGTAAATGAAATAGGTCATTTATTTTCCTTCCATCATGAATTACATTAGCCTTTGAAGAATAAGTATGTGAATTGAAACTTGCAACAAAATATTTACCTTTGATGCCCATAGTTGTAACCTTAGTTTCACCTTCATAAACTGATCCAAGATCTTGAACTATGGTCGTGGTCTTCTATTTACCCTTTCTAGGTTGATCCCACTTTGGATTCAAATCTGGATGCAACTTCCAACAATGCTTCTCATCATGTCCTTTCTTCTCGCAGTGAGAACATGTAGGATTTTTCTCTTCATCCTTCTTCACTGTAGCTATGTTCTTACTCTTCCATTTTCCTTTCAGTTTCTCCTTGAATTCATGTGGCTCCTTTGAAACATCCTCAACAACATCATGTGTTCCTTTGTTTCCTTCAATATGAGTAGCTTGTATTGATACTTTTTCAGTATTGCTAGGATTAAACATCAATATACACTACAAGGAAAAGACCTTTTAGTGAAGGTTATAGCGGAGGTTTCTAGTGTTACAAAATTGGAAACAATTGTCAAAAAAACCTATGGTACAACATATTTTATTGATAGCAGATATTTTTGCAGATACTATAATGAAATTCGATTATAACTAAAAAAATATAGACAGACAAAGGTGTTAGTGGATGTTTACAAATCGGTGCATTTGTATAAGTCATAAGCATTGGTGCATACATACACCTACAACACCTATGTTGTACACATAATGTCAAGCACTGGGGCAGTGAAATATGAAAGCACCAGTGTAGTAAAATATTTAAGAATCAGGGTGTTTGTCTTATAAGCACCTGGGATGTAGCATCAAAACATATCGGGAGACTTGAAAATAATTAATCACCAGGGATTTGGCATAGAAAGTACTAGTGCGTTATTAATAAGAAGGCATCGCTGTTGTATAAAATAATATGCATTGATGTGTTATAGGAAAAAAATCCCCGGTGCATTAAAAATTGAAAGCACTAGTGCTTTGCAGTAACAAACAAGCCCAGTGCTTATCAATAACAGGATAGCGCTGGTGCATATCAATAACACATATGCACCAATGCTTCGTATAAGATTAATGCACCAATGACCAAATTTTAAATATAATCTTGTGGTATTAAATTAATATTGAAACCAATGTTAATTGATTACATAAAAGCACTGGTGCAAATTTCATATGCAACGCATCGGTGAGTTTTAATATTAAATGCACCGATGAGATTAATAATTAAAATACACAGAGAAACATCGAACTATGATAGTGCAATTATTGTTATTTTTTAATTCCATTATTTATCAAAAAAATTACATATATCTTATATTTTGATTAGTAAATTTGGATATGATGTTTGGATTGATTTTTTATATCATCACATTTTTCATCTCTTCATTATAATATTTAATCAACAATGTAACATTTCACAATGACATTTGAAAAAGTAATAGAATAAATTAAAACATATTTTATTATATGAATAAGAGGGTCTTTGCCATACAAAATGGGACACTTATTGGAAATCCCTTTTCTTTCAATTGGAACACTATTTACATTAAATTAAACAAAATGTCTAATTTTCACAGACAATTATTTCAAAAAAATACAATTGCAGCTTCATTCATATCCAAATATATTGGTCATCATTCTTCACTAGAACCGTTGTTAGTTCTCGAGCTACTTCCATGCCTTGGGATCTTTTGCTGAATGTTTGGTTGATTGTCTCGATTTTTTTTTTCTTCTTGAAGTTCCATCTACAAACATAAAAATAAACTGTAATGACTCTATCTACATTGGTGAGAATAATGAAAATTGAAATAAATAATATACATGAATGTAAATTGAAAAGCGACATAACTCCAAAGAAAGAAGTGACTCATGAATCATACAAATATGTTCAAAATCAAATCCCATGCCTTGTTTCAACAATTCTTATGTTGTCTCAGTTCCATACTTTGTTTCTTGCAAGTTTTATACCCCATAATAAATCATAGATTTAATATAAAGTACTTTTTTTGCTTCATTAATTATAAAATGATAGAAGTTAAACAACATAGATTATACTCACAAATTCGACAATTATTTTTTGATATGCCAACATATACTCACAACCCTTAATTAACCCAATGTCAAACAATTTTTATGATGGCTCTTCTTTGTATGTTAGCACATGTTTGAAGACATTCAAGGATGGTTGTTGCAAACAACTTAAAATATACAAAAAAATAACTTAAGTTGTTATAAGAAAATAAAAATTACTCACAAACTTTACTATCAACCCTTTTCTTCCTTGCCATCTAGTTTTATGTGCAGAATGAATTCCATTTTATTTTATTTTATTTAAGAGAATATTTGAAAAATAAATATTTAATGCTTAATTAATTATTTGTACCTAATAGAAAAATTCAATGACTACAGACATTTGAAGCACGTTGTTATTGACCATCTCATTGTACACTTTTTTGGACATTTCTACTAGCATATTGTGTATATCATCTCGTTGGTCCTCTGGTATTTTCATAATTTTCTTGAAAAAATAACATGACAATAAAGAATTTTTATATTGATTTATGAAAACTAAATATCATA
>ML777153.1:1233396-1286782 GCA_009831015.1 Picea engelmannii
AGAGGGTCGACTGCGTTTGGGATCCGATGCAATAAGTGGTCCCTTTGCATCACATGTCAAACAATTATATATAGAAAAACAAACCCATTAGATCTAAAATACCTAAAAAAAAAATCCCTAATTATGAAGTGATAGAAGAATTTAAACCCTATGGTGAAATTTTTCATTCACGTATGAAAAAAAAAACCAAGGGTTTAAGGTAAGTATGAATTTATTTATTTTCTGAATGTAGGGTTTTTAGTGAATCACCATGCCCTTCATATCGTAATTTTTTGAATATTTCTATTATTCCAAAGTATTCTTCTACTCTATAGTGCTCCCCAGTACGTCTCTCTTCCAAATCCGTCTCTTATAAATTTTGGAAAAACAATGAAAATATTGAATACCTTCCTAATCTTAAAAAAACTTTATGAAAAAGGTTTAGAGTGAATCACCATACCCTTCAAATTATCATATTTTGAAGAATACTGTGGCTCCAAAGTATTCTTCTCCTCCATAGTGTTCCTCCGTATGTCTCTCTTGCAAGTCTCTCCCCTAAAAAATTTTGCAAAATAATGAAATAGTGAATAGCTTTTTAGTAATTAAATGACTTTATGAAATTTGATCCCCGCTCTTTTTTTAATTGTTTAAAAAAAGTCGCGTTTTTTTTTTTTTTTTTAACTTTTTTGGCACGGTGATGCATTTATGTAAGATGCATCGATGCATCCATATTAAATTACACACCGGTCTGTCCATATTATTTGATGCATTGATGACATATAATTGTTTTTTATTAACAAAATCTTGAAACATAGTGTGGTTGATTTTTCAATGCATCGGTGCTTATTTTTAATATGCGCAGCGGTGCATTTTTGGTCTATAAGTGCACCGATATGATTTTAAAGTTATTAGAACTTTTATTTTCAAAAAAAATAGTATATTCATCACAAGTTATCTTTTAGGATGAATTCACATGACTTGCAATACTTCAGTATACATTTTATGTTTTATGTCGCCTTATTCTTAAAAAACGGTTTCAAAACTATATTCAAACTCAGATTGTGGTATGGTCCTTGAAATTTATTTTAGATATGTACATGAAAATGTATTGCTAATTTTGGTGAAATGTAGGGAGAAAACCTTACTATATGATCAAATGACCAATTCTTCAAATTCTAGCCCATTCCATATTGTTCAAAGTCCATTGCATAGTTCTCCCTTTCCATCTTTAGTAAGTTTAACTTTTTTTATTTATGTTTCGATTATCACATTGAATTATTTTTATCTATGTCAATTTGAATAAAAATGTATCTAAATTTGCAGGATCTTGATTTAGAATTGAGTTTAGATGCAGAAAATATTCCAATATTGGTTAAAAAACGTTGGAAGGTATTATAAGGAGAAACATGCCGCATGCAGTTGGTAGTAAAAATGGACATCCTCTTTACCCTTCCATTTGTGACATTCCATCTTCCAGTTGAAATCCTTGATTGGCAATGATAATAATTGTTTTGTATAATGTAATTTGAAGAAACAAATTATTGCATTGTGCTTACTAATATCATTGATGTACTAATGTTCAATATTTTTGAAATTATGATTCTTTTGATGATGAGTGGCCTACCTACCATCTTCCATTGCACCCCACAACAATGTCAAACCAAGAGAAGGATGCAATGAGAGCACAACTCGGACAGGAAGAGTACCAAGAATGGTTGAATCAACCACCTATTCAATTCCCACTATGTCCAGATTCACCAATTATGAATGACTACAACAATAGTAGTTCTTCAGATGTTGGAAATGGAGACAATCAAAAAGAGCTTGGTATGGATGATTAATTACAGGACACGACTACCATCGAGATAATATTGTTAGACAAATTCCAGAACAATGAGCTAGGGGATGATTCTTATATCAATGATACCATTTTCGAAATCCTAAAATATGTTTCCACCACCCCTCTATTTGGAACTAGTGCTTGGTCAAAGTCTACCCAACTTGGGACAACAATGTTACTTTACAATTTGAAAGAAAAGTTTAGCATGTCAAATGCATGTTTCTTGACAATATTGAGGTAATTGACTAGCAAGTGAATTATATTAATTTTGAGAAATCTTGTCACACAATCAACATTAGAAATGAAAGTTACTTTTATAAACGTTAAATGACCTTGTACATTAATTATATTTCCCACTAACTACAGGATATTCAAAGATAAGGTTATTCCTAGTAATAATGTTTTTCCCGATAGCTGCGAAGAGGAAAATCAATTGTTGAAAATGTTGGGTGTTTATTATATATCATATCATGCATGTACAAATGATTTTATTCTATATAGAGGAGAACATGAAGACAAATTGATATGTGAAAAATGTGGGCATGACAAGTACCATAAATCAAATAAAAATGGTAAATCACATGGTCCTCCTCATAAGATATTGAGGCACATGCCTATAATCCCAACGATTCAAAGGATCTTTTGTTGCAAAGAATTAACAATGTTGCATGGATGGCATGCCTCACATAGAAGTGAGTCGGGAGTTATGTGAATCCCAACAAATTCAATAGCCATGAAGCATATAGAGAATCCATGGCCAAAAAAATTCAAGGATGAAGTACGAAGTCTATGAATCAACATAACAATGGATAGTGTGAACCCATATTCCCTAAAAATCACCAACTATTTTGTTTGGCCTATAGTAGTGATCAATAAAAATAGCCCCCCATGGTTCTCCATGAAGAATCAACATCTTATGTTGGCTCTTATAGTCCCTAGTAGAATACAAGTGAAGAATATGGATGTCTACCTACAACCATTGGTAGATGAATTGAAGGAATTATGAGAAGGTATACATGTATATGATGTATCAAGACCCATCACAACAGAGAGGAGTTTTACATTGTATGGCATATGTGCGTACACCACACATGATTATCCATTCTTAGAAGTTTTCTATGGTAATAAACATGTTTATCGATTTTTTTACATATGTAACAATATTTATTTTCATATTTTATTCATTTTGATTAACATTATATTCTTAAACGCTAATGTGTTATGTATGCAATAATTTCGCAGGTCTTGTAACTAAAGGCTATCATGGATGTAAATGTTGTGGACCTTCTGTGATGGCTAGGTGGTTCAACCACCTATGAAATATAGTGTACAACTTCTCGAGGGTATTCCTCCTCGAAGAACACCCTTACAGAAGAGAAACATCCTCTTTCAATGGTAAACTAGAGAGAACCCAAATGTGTGCAATAATGAAACCAATAGAATGGCTTAGAGAATATGAGAGAGAGAAGGAGAAGGAGATTACATAAATGTTCTATTGAAATGGGGAGCCTATGTTCGATGATCCAAAATTCTTCAACACCTATGTTGAAAAATTTCCCATTGGGATGAAAATTAAATCTATCTTTTATGAGCTCCCCTATTGGGAGCATCTTAAGATTGCCCACTTACTACATCCCATGCATATATTTAAAATTATTTCATATTATTTATGGAGGCACATATGATTGAAAGAAAGTGTCACATTGGTTGTGAGGAGAGATCTTATTTCTTCAAAAACTAAAAAGAAACATTGGCCAAAACAAGAAAGTAGAGGAGAGGCTGGTCCCTTTTGGTGTTTCAAAGAAGGTGATGTCCCATGGATTTTGAAGAAATAAGATATTTCTTTGGAAAATGAAGTTATATTGGGTGTGAAAGTGCCTTTTTTATATGGGTCTTCCCAATGATGTTGCTTCACTATGTGTCGGTACCATTTGTTGAGGTTGAAATCAAATGACCATTTGAACCTTATAAAGGTACGACATATGCCAAAAATATTATTTTATTATTTTTATTTTTTATTTTTATGCATGGGATAAAACAAAATTAATTTTTTATGTGTTTACTTTGTAGTATCATTATCCTCTGCTCATGTGTGGGTGTGTGAACCATGACTTCCCCTATGACCTAATGTGTGCCATATCTAAATTATGTTCATTTGTATCTTGGATCACATCAAAGTAGATTCATATGGCTAGCATTCCACGGTGGCATCAAGAGATAGATGAGATTGTTTGTATGTTTGAGAACGAACTAACACCAAGTTTCATGGACTTGCAGGTTCATATTCCAATTCACCTAGTAGATGAGGTTGAATTAGTCGGGGTGGTCTCTTGTCATTGGATATTTTTTTTAGAAAGGTACATTAAGAAATTGAAAGGATTTGTTCATCAAAGGGGAAAAACGAAGGGGTCTATGGCAGAAGGGTACATATCAAATGTGTCTTTATATTATGCTAGTGAGTACATCAAGCAAATTGACAACACACCTGGTGCAATGATTTGGGATGATGAAAGGGATGAAGACAAAAGAGAAGGGGATCTTCTTCAAATGAATGGAAAAATTCACTTGATAAACAGTAAGTGACTTATTGTTTGTCAAATTTCTACACAGTAACTATTCACACTGAACTTCATAATGTATATTATCATGATCTCATATGTACTATATGTTGGTTTGATTTCATGAATACATCAATGAATTTAGAAATTGATGCCATTAATAAATTCATTCTTTACAATTTGGAGGTAACACAGCTATGGGTCGCATTGTATGAATAGAAGAGGAGGAAATGGGAAAGTGATAGGAAATAATTCATACGGTTGAATGGTAGAAGCATTCCTTATCCTGATCATTTAAAAGAAAATATGCCAATGATATGCCCCAATAGTTGGGTTGTTGACCAATTCAGAGAGAAATATGGTGCATCCGGTCATTACCCGCCTAAAGAAGAGGATTCACTAAACATAGGGATTGGTTGAAACAACTCAGTAATAATATTTTTGTGTACATAATTTTTAACTTTGTAATGCACATTGGAACTGTAAGTACATGTATATTATTTTATATTTTAATGCCCTGGGTATTAAACACATATTGACACTGTGATTTGTTCATTTTTTATAGATGCATTTGTTCCCATATATGTGAGAGTATGGACATCATTTTTGCATAGAGGATGTCAATGATGGACACATGATACAAGACTATGGAGTGGAAGTCGAGTTCGACCAATCTAGTCATGCTAGCCACCATAATCAAAACACCATACAGGGAAAGTTAGGTTACATTGGAAAGATATAAGAGATCATTTGAGTGGACTTATCTTCTTTCCAATGTGTTATTTTTAGGTGCAAGTGGTGGGACACCTTTGATCAGAATAATGTAAAGGAAGATCGTGATAGTGGGATGATATATATAAACTCTAAAAGTATGTGGGATGAAGCTAAGGAGCCTTATGTTTTCCCAAAACACTGCAACCAAGTGTTTTTTTACCCAGATGTGTTGGATAGGGATTGGTGGTTTGTATTAAGACACGACCTTAGATCAAAACATGTTTTTGAGAACAACTGTGTTATCATTCCAAGTGAGGAAGATAATGAGGGTGATCACAACATAGAGTGATATGTACATGTTTTATTTCATCTTTAATACTGTTGTTGTATTTTGTTTTTTATATTTTATATTTTGCTAATTATATTGTTTTTTATTCATCTTTTGATAGAGGAAATGTTAAGTTAATTATAACAAATCTTTGAACAATTTTAGTTGGTTAACAGTCAATTTGATGTGTAATCTATTTGTATTTCAAATTATTTGTGATTTCATGGAACATTTACTATTTGAACATATTTATATGTCGTTTCATATATTTAAAAATGTTTCATCTTCTTTATGTATTTACAATTGTGAAATACTGAAAAATGTTAAATGTCCAATTGAACTTTTAATGAGATATGAAATTCTACTTTTTATGTTGATATAATTATATGTAATGATATGGTTGATATGCATGTTTAATAGTACAACATTTTTGAGGACATGTTAACATGATGATTCAAAAACTAAGATTATGTTCATTTATTTTGTAGATTTAAAAGTAAGTTTAACAAAAAATGTGGTTTATAATTAAAAAATTAAATTTATAACATGATTTTTTGATAATGTTTTTTTTAACTAAAGTAGTGTTTGTTAGTTTACATACTTTTATCATTTATTTTGAAAATATTTATAAACTTATGCCCCCAATGTTAAGTAAAAGAATAATTAATGAAGTAATATTTTAAAGTTTGAAAACAATCAACTTATCAAATAATGACAAAAATAAAAATAGGAAGATTTGCATCCATACAATTTTAAAGCCAATAGAATGCTTATCATTGGAGATCATAAATTCTTTATAATAACAATTTTTAGTGTAGAAGAGTCTATTCAAAAAGAGTAATTAGTACAATGGAAAATAATATTTATTCATATGTAATTTGTTTTTTGAAAAAAAAAAAAAAAAAACATTAGTTATAATGAATATGTATAATGAACTATCTATGCAATTATAGTTTCAATTTTATAATTATATTTTCAACCATATTGAACTTTGTAATTTATAAAAATAAACATTATGATGATAACCATCTTATAACAAACATAAACATCTAAAATACACATTTATATTCTCTAGCTAACATCATCTAATTATATATACCTCTAGAACATATAATCGTCATTAATTAGATAGCACACATATCTAATAATTTAACAGGGCATCATCATTGTGATCAAATCTAACAAAAGACAAGCATTTTCTAACATCATCATCACAAACATATAACAAACACCATTTAACATATACATCTATGAAGAACATTTAACATCCAAATCTAACATGACCTAACAATATACACATCAACATCAACATATAAGTTAAGTACATCATCAACATGATTAATAGAAAAAAACACCATATGTATATATATCATGGACAAGTCAAATAACTGCTATAACATATTTGGTCTAGCCGATGGCATAATTTGCATATCTACAATAGTAGTGGAGGCCTGGTCTGTAGTGGAAGATGATGGATGATGAATAGGTCATGTCTGCTCATTTAGGTGAGGTGAAAGAGGACAATGATGAATAGGTCTGGCATGCTCATCTAGGTGAGGTGAAAGAGGAGGATGAGGAATATGTGTTGCCTCCTCATGATCTGGGTAAGGTGAAGGAGGGTAAGGAGGATGTGGAGAAGGATGATCACGGCCACCCTCATCAATCGATGGGGTACTGGACGAACGAGATGTACTGGAAGAAGAGTTGTGCCTATCATCGAGATCCCTCCTCGTTGTTAGTAGCCTCACAACTTTAACAATATTATGCATAAGAGGCATCAAATCACGTGACATCTCCCTCCAAATATCCAAGAGCATAGGATATTCCCTGATGTCTCGTGTCATGGTAGGGTATACTTCCACCTCAGTCAAAAGTGAGAGAGTCAATCACGCAACTCTAACTTGAATTTGGTATTGGGCCTACGACGCACGCCACTGGGTATCCACACCCGAGGACCTTGACCCACTGTGGCCTCAGGCATCATATTCTCATTTTCATCTACTAGGGGAGGAGGCACATCCCCAATGAAAGTGCCAATAAGTAAAATAGATATAGTATAGAACAATAATTATCCAATTAATTCATTAAACAATTTAATAAAACAAGTTAAATAACGTGTTAGAATTAATTTTATTCTAATTAAGTAAGAAAATAAAATGAAACTATATTAATTTAAACAAAAAACTAATATTACCTCTATCATCTACTGGCTCATCTGATTTGAAGAGGATGTTTAGACATCCTCGTCGATCCAAACCCATGTAAGGACAAGACAAAATGACGAACATGTGATCTGCCACATTCCCTAGTAGCCCTAGTGCGTCTAGCGCAATCCTAGCCGAAAAATTTGTTTGGCCCCTCTTGGGAATCATATCCCCCACATGTGCATCTGCACATGAGTCCTCACCCTAGGATTCTAATGGAAAAAAATCATCCTCGTCTTTGGAAACCTCTCAAAAAATAATCAAAACATCTCTGAGGCAAATGGAAAGTTCAGCCTCCCATAAATCATATCTCGACATTTGTCAAGCGCTATACAAAACTACTACAAAAAATGGTAGACCATCTAATACACCGTGACCATTGTACCAATGAATCAACATAATACAAAAGAAGGAAAATAATGCGTTGTCCATCATTGGTAAAATGAGCTATGATAGTCACTGAGAGTGAGAGACACCTAACCTCCTCTGCATCAAATGAGGTGATGTTCAGATGTCCAACAACACCTAAAAATAAGCTGGGGATAGTACCTCAACCCCAATATATCGCTGAGAGTACATGACCTCATTCTCAGCAGCAACACCTACTGGGACATCTGGGAATTGGGGAAAATCCTCCCCTCTATTGGATAGATCAATGATAAAGCAAATATCCTCCTCAATGGGATGGTACCACTGATATAGACCCACATGAAAATCCTTTCGATGGACATCTCATTCACAAATTAGATGCACCAACAACTCAAAGTTCCATTTAAGGGATGTAGCCTCCTCGTAGTACTTAAGGAGGCCTACATCCCTCAATAGAGAATGAGTCATTGCAATAATAGGGTGAGGGTACACATCCCTCTCCCTCTCCCTTGCCTCCCATTCCCATACAAAATTGTATAGGTGCACCCTTTGTTGTTGCTTCTCTCTCCGCTCACATCTTTGCATGATTAACATATGAAATACATCAGCCTCAGTCATACGTAAATCATAAAAAAAAATATATTGAATGGTAAATGTACTTATAAATATGGAAAAATAACTTCCTTCAAAAAATAATATAATTGCATTAACGATGTGCCAAAAAAACAGTCACGCACCATCGACGGTGCACCCATAGATAATGTGAGCACCGTGACCAATGCGTCAATGTAAACTAACACACCGAACAAAATATTTTATACTTTGTTATGCAGTGTGTTAGTAAAAAATACCACACTGGGGCACTACACGACAACACATATGCCCCGGTACGTTAGATTTATCATACGCACCACTTAAACCAAAAAATAAAATAAAATATGAACGCTGGTAAACAATTATTCTAAATTAGCAAAAAAATGCATTGTGTATATGTTCACTACATGCATCGGTGCATGTAACTAACATATTCGCACCATCACATAAACTTTAACAAATATTTGAATATGGAACTTATTACAGTGCATTTCAGTCGTTACTATCGTAGCGCACACGGTGCCACCAAAAACATTATTGGGTGCACTGCAACACAATGTTAAATTTCTCAAAGGTGCATTTTGTAAACATGAATGCCCTAGTGCATATATTTACCAATGCACTATGTACAAATATATCTTATCAGGGAAGTGCTCTATGTACTTTAACGTCCCGATGCGTTATCTATACTTTGATGCACCACCCCACCAGTTATATGATTTTCTTTAGTGCGTTATTAAATGAACTTGCTGGTGCATTTATGTTTACAAACACACTGCTGATAAATGTAACAAAGTATGCGGTACACCCTGTAAATTTACAAATCACACTGTATGTGGTGCGAGCTGAGAGCCTCGAAAGCACTGTGCATTTTTAATTTTTTTTTACACTTAAAATTTAACTCTATTTTAAATTTTAATCTGGTGAAAACTTAAGTTATGAAGAAACAATGACATTGCCTAAACATTTTATCGTTGGGGAGGCATGGTTGCTACATACTCAAAAAAAAAAAAAATTCCCACCATTTGGAAAAATTTGAAATTCACAAATCGAGCAACATAGGAAAGGAACGAAACCAAGGAAAGCATTGATGGAAGGGTGCTTTAGATAGGAAAAGGTTGCACCAGTTCCTTTGATATCTAGAACACTGAAAATGATAAAATGATTTTTACTTACGATAATTTTTTTTAATAAAACCATGATCTGGTGCACCCAATGCACAACTGTACTGGGCCATACATGTTTACTGAGTGCATTGGTTATAGTTTAAAAAAAATAGCCCTAGCAAGGTGCGCGTGTTTTTGGATGTGCATTGGTGCATATAATACTACATAGCGCACCACCGTACATTTTTTGAAAAACTTCAATAGTGTGAAAATTTTTGTTTAAGAATGACACTTTGTGGTATAATAATAGACGCCTCGGTGCATGATACAATGGAGTACACCAGTATATATTTTTTGACACAATACCACATGTCTGAAAACACAGGTATTCCAATAGAGGACGAGCACGTTCACTAACCACTCACACAACCAGATCACAGATCAACACAACAATGTTTTGACATGGTAAAACCCCTACAGGGAAACATACATGGCCCCAACCAACGCGACCACTTGGAGCAATTTATTAATGCAAAAGAAAAAACTTTACAGAGAGATTTTACAAGAGAGTTTCTCATAATCGATCATCAGAAAATGACCCTCCATGCTCTTTAAATAGATATCATGGACCAATCGGGTGTTAAGCCACGAATCAATGGTCGTTAAGATGGAGGAGAATATGAACTGTTGGATCACTCTATGTCAGGAACATATCGTGATCATCGGATTTCCTAAATACAAATGCATACTAATGCACACTAAGAAACACACTTTTACCTAATGATACATTAGATGAAGTATATCTTAACGAATGCCTAACTTTCTAAATATCCTAAAATCCCCCCTTAAGAACAACTTGGGATATGATTGAAGGATTTTAAATAGTGACACAATAGGAGAAGGAAGAAGGCATTAGAGCCTATCCCCCCTTGATGACAACTTCTCGAACTCCTAACATAGATCAGTGTTTGGAAAACTTCGCTTCTGTAAGAGACTTTGTGAAAATGTCTGCAACTTGATCTTCTTTAGGGAAAAATAGCACTTCAATAACTTGATTATGAATGATCTTTCCGATGAAGTGCATGTGTAGCTCGATGAGTTTGCTATGTTGATGTTGAACTAGGTCTTTGGCAAGCTTGATGGCACTCTGATTGTCGCACCAAAGGCTGGTTGGATGTTGTTGCTAGAATCCAAACTCTGAAAGAATCTTTCAAAGTCATAAGGCTTCCTGACTTTCATTTACCATCACTTGGTACTCTATTTCTAATGAAGAAAGTGCAACAGATTGTTGTTTCTTACAAGTGGTAGGTCCTGAATCAAGTCTTAAAACATAACCTATAGTAGACTTCTGATCATCAGGGTCCCCAACCCAATCTGAATCAGTGAAACAGACCAATAAAGGAGTCCCCCTTGAACTGTAATGTATCTCAAACTGAATTGTACCATGGACATAGTGAAATATTCTTTTAGTTGATGTCAAATGTATTTCAAGGATTTTTTGCATATACTAGGAAACAAGACCAAAAACAAAGTAAAGATCAGGACAGGTATGAGTCAAGTATAAGAGGCTACCAACTAACTGACGGTACAAGGTGGCATAAACTTTAGCAGAAGTACAGGTGGCAACAATCTTGACTCTAGACTAGAAGGGAGAAGGGTTTGGTTTATAATCGTCCATGTGAAAGCGACGAAGAAGGTCACAAGCATACTTAGATTGGGAAAGAAAAATTCCTTCATTGGTTTGCGAAACTTGGAGGCCAAGGAAATAGTGAAAAAAGCTTAAGTCTTTCATTTCAAATTTTTGCTTAAGGTTGGTTTTCACATGGTTTAAAAGTTTTGAGTCACTACCAGTAAGGATAAGGTCATCAACATAAAGGACAAGGATTATGATATGGTTTCCGACTTTCTTGGTATAGACATTAGGATCAGAATGACATCTAGAGAATCCACTGGCAATAAGAAATTTGTCCATTTTTTTATACCAAGCTCGGGGATCTTTCTTAAGACCATAAATAGATTTATTAAGGTGACAAACAAGGCTAGAGTCATTTTGGACATAGAAAAGAGGTTTTTCCATGTAGATTTATTCTTACAAATCTCCTTGAAAGAAGGCGGATTTAGCATCCATCTAATGGACCTCCCATTTATGTGAGGCAGCAAGGACAAGAACAAGGAGGATGGAATTCATTTTGGCTACATGGGAAAAGGTTTCATTATAGTCAATTCCTTCAACTTGGGAAAATCCTTTGGAAACTAACCGAGCCTTATGTCTTTCAATACTTCCATCTGATGCATTCTTAGTTCTGTAGACCCATTTACATATGACAAGTTTTCTTTATTTTGGAAGAGGTACAAGATCCCAAGTATTGTTTTCCATTAAAGAACGATACTCTTCATTCATTGTTGTATCCAAATCTGGATGACCTGAAGCTTCTACAAATGTCTCTAGATCATGAGTCTCTTAAACTTTATCCAAAAGAGAAGAGGCTCACTGGAAATGTGAACGTGTCTGATGCTGATATGAAGGATCACTAACAAGATCCCCAGTTGCTTCTTGTGTTGAACGAACCCATCTAGGAAGGAGTGGAGTTGGAGCTAGTGCTAGTTCGGGTTCAAAGGAATCATCTGGAGGAAGGTGAGCAGGTAGAGGTGGATTTTCATCCTTACTTTAATCATCTGAAAAATAAACTAGAAGAGAAGAAGGAAAAAATGTTGAAGATGGCTCGCAAGTCAAAGAAGGCACAAATGCCGAATTAGTCCCATAGGCCAAAGAAGGCACAAACGTCGAATTAGGATCGTAGGCCAAGAGATTATCATCAAATTTAACATCTCTTCCAATAATAATTTCATTACAATGTGGTTGAATAATTCTATAACCTTTGACATCTTTAGAATAACAAACAAATATACACTTCTCACTTTTAGGTTGCAATGATTTCCTTTTCTCATCAGGAATGTGAGACCATGCTATAATTTCAAATAAACGGAAGTGACTTACATCTGGTTTAATTTTAGTCCAAGCTTGTTCCAATGTTATATTCTTAAGATCCTTTGTGGGAGTGTGATTTACTATGTAATTTGCACAGTTGATGGATTTTGCCCAATACTTTAGACTCAATCCCTTAGATTGAATAATATAATTAGCCATTTCTTTTAATGTGTGGTTCTTTCTCTCAGCAACACCATTTTGTTGTGGTTTATATGGAACAGTGTGTTGCATTTGGATGCCCTGTGTATTGCAGTAACTTGTAAAATTATTGTTCACATATTCGTCTCCATTATCTATTCTTAACCTCAATTTGATGTCCAGATTGCTTTTCTACAAGGGCCTTGTAGGACAAAAACGTATCAAAAAATTAACTCTTGAGTTTTAAGAAGTAAGCCCAAGTACGTCTGGAAAAGTCATCAATGAAAGTTAAGAAATACTTGCACCCAGAAAAATAACGAGAAGAAAGCGGACCACACAAATCAATGTGAACAAGTTGCAAAGGGCCCGAGGCATTCCAAGTGGCACGTTTGTCAAAATTTTCCCAATGATGTTTGTCGAGAAAACAACCGACACAAACACCATATCTGAATGAAACAGGAGGAAGACCAGTCACCATTTGTTGATTACATAGTTGTTGCAATGAGCAATAGTATAATGACCAGACCGCTCATGCCAAAATTTGCTCAAGTCATCGCTATGAGAAACAAAAACTGATGAAAAAGATGATGACCCAAAGTTGTCAAACTTGTACAACCTGGTAATATCATCAACAATTCCAATTGCAATAACATACTTAGTATCTTTTATATCCTTGATTACAACTTGGTTAGGTGAAAAATCTACGATTTTACCTTCACCTGAATGAGTGATTTGATATACTGATAGAAGGTTACAAGAAACACTTGGAACATATAATACATCATTGAAATGACCATTTTCTACTTGAACTATTCCAGATCCTACAACACTAAGAGATCTATCATCACCAACAAATATTTTCTTGGTGTTACATTCATTTATAGAGAAAATATGTCTTTATCCTTAGCCATAGGATAATATGCTCCAGAATCAATAAGCCAATCATCAGAAGAAGAAGTAGAAGTTGTATTGAAGGAGAAACCAGAAGCAGAAAGTGCAAGTCCATGAGAAGAAGAAGAAGAAGTAGAATCAATATTGATGTTGTGCTTCTTCATCATTGATTCTAAAGTTGCCATCTTCTTGAAACATTTGGACTCATCATGAACATCTTTATCACAAAAGTTACAATGTCTACCAGTATTCTTATTTTTATAATTTTCTCCTTTGTCACCATTAGGAGCGGAAGTTGTCTGAGTGGGTTTGGGACCCTTATGTTGTTTGTTGTTGTGGCGAGGATGTTGCTTCTTGGGATTCTTGGGTTTATCTTTATGATGGACGACTAAGGCTTTGTTGGAGGTACTTGAATTGTTGTTCACTCCAAGTTGTACAAGATTATCTTGATCTCCAATCAAAGCATCACAAAAGTTCTCAAGAGTGGGTTTTTCATAAGCTATCCCTAGAGCCTATTGCATGGCATAAAAGGTAGATAAAAACATAGAATATGCACTATCCTTCTTAGAAAAAATAAGATAGATGCAACGATCTTCATCTATATTTATCTTACATAGTTCACACAAAATTATGAGTGTTTTAAAATTAGATAGATAGTATTCAATGCAAGAAAAATTACTTGGACTTGAAGTTAGTAATTTATTTTCTAACTTTTGTGCTCGAATAATATTGTGTTTACCAAACAAATATTCAAAATTTTCCCAAGATTCTTTGGTTTTATCAATTTGTTGAAAGTGGAACCTTAAATCAAGAGATATGGACATTCTTATTAGTCCACATGATTCATCATTACTATTATCCCATTTTATTTTCTTATCATCATCAATAGGTTTTGCTTCCTTTCCCAAGGTAATCTGGTACAAGCCTTTACTTCTTAAAAAATCCTCCATATGGGATTTCCATTGGAAGTAGTTGGTGCTTGTAAGAAAAATATTAATTGAAGAATCCATATTAAATATGTAGATAATATGGATTTAAAAACTGAAACTGATTATCTGGATGGAAATATATCAAAAAATTAGGTGGTTTTAAAAAATTAGCACAAAAAACGACTTCGGATATGAAAGTTATTCCCTTTTTAAAAAAGGAATAAACGGTAATTGTAACATCCTGCTCTTTTACACACCTGATTGGAATTATTCTTTGAAGACACTTGCGTGCAAATGATCTAGTTCATTATATGATTGGTTGTTTTGATTATGATTATGAGATGTTGTGGATCTGATGATATGTTATTTTGCTATATTTATATGGACAGGTGTTATTGACTGGTTCTCTTGAGTGTGTAGGACTCTGGAAATTAGAGGATGTCGATGACATCAATGGATCTCCTTGAACTTCGGATCGAGCCAGGGAGTGGATTGTTATGGTTTAAATATGTTTTATATTACAGATGTGACATATGACTAGATATTATGATGTTGATTGCTATCGCTAACAAATTTCGTTGATGGATGCAGGTTGACGATATCTTGCTAACCAGACTCACATTAGGAGTAAAGGGGTCATGCATGACAACTAGAACTCCCATCGTGGCTCAAATTGTAGGTTAACGATTACCTAGTTCAAGAGATCCACGATGTTGTGAGGGCACACTATGACAGTCGCTCATGATGATTATAACGGGTGCACAATAAGGCAAGGTCAGTATTCCTTAGTGGCCCTTAGTCTCCCACAAGGTCACCTGATGGAGTATTGACTCCAGGGATTTGATGTCTACCAAAATCAGTCAAAAGGCAAGTGGCACCCTTGGAGCACATAGTGCGTCTTGAAGGGCACGTCGTGAAATTAAAACATGAATGCAAGTGAGTGTAACCCTTGGAGCACGTAGTGTGTCTTGAAGGGCACGTCATGATTTTTAACTCTGGTAAGTTAATAAACCTAGTACCTAGAAAACTATGCCTCCTTAGGACCTAGTCAGCCTTAAAATGAATGATGGTATGAGTAAAGTTTAATAACTAATTTTCCCTTAAAAAAAAATTTCCTAGCCTAGTGAACTTAAAACCTAGGTCTAAGTAGAACATGCGAACAAAAAAAAAACAAACTAAATGGACATGTAACAAGAAGGAGGGGTAAAGAAAATTTAAACATTAATAATTAAAGTAAAATTTTAATGAGGGATTAAATTATTAAAAGGGTAAATTGTGGTTTATATCTAAACTTGCTAAATTTGAACTTAGAAGAAAAGGGGAAACTTAAGGAAAAGGGGAATGTCTAACATAGTAGGAATCTAGTCTTTGGAACCTTCTATTTCTGAACTCAACTAGGTTTTAAGAAATGCATCAATCATTTAAGAAATGTAAGGGAATAAAGGGACACCGAGGAGGGTTTTTAGGAACACTTTTAGGTGGGTGAGGGAAATAGGAAAATTTTAATTAATTAAGAAATTGATTTTCTGGTGCAACTAGAGGATCGGGTGTCATGTGTATGGGGGAGGTTTATCCTAATTAAATTTAATAAAAATAATCTAATGAGGGTTTGGGAAACTAATCACTAAGAAAACTCTATAAAAAGGATGGCAGAGGAGGAGTGTGGATCACGTCTAGTATGCATAAGGTTACGCTACCAGAATTTATCTGGACTTAATTTTTCTTGTTGGAGTTGGGATACCCAGCTTGGATAATGAGTGGTAGCTTGACCTTGTGAGGCGAGCTAGGAGCTAGAATTCTATGGTATTGTGTCTGTGGCTTTTTTGTGGCTTGGGGGGACTAAGGGGGAAGAAGAGTACCCCTAGCATTGGTTGGGAGGTACCGGTGAGGTCTCAACAGTTGTCAAGAAGGACTTGGATGAAGCACAAGTAGGACTTGGATGGAGCACAAGCGCGAGACAACCACTTTTGGTTCTTCGCCATTGGCTACGGTACGCATGTGAAAATTTTGTATTCAAAACATAGTTATTTTTTTGTATAGGAATATCCACCATGGTGAATGTACGCATGTGTAAATTGCATTTAAATGATTGGTTTGATTTTTGTACATGAATTTCTATAATGGCGAATGTCGAAGATGAATTTTGGACTGCAGTTGTGAAATGTAATTGAGATGGTAGAACCCTCTCATCATCGTTTCCACGACCTTGAACATCAATATACACATGTCATTTTATACAATTATGATCTGCATGATCTGTGTTATGTTTAATGATATGCTTCATGTTTTGCCCATAGTAGTTTTTATTGCATAAAATTGTTTCCTGTAGCGCTGCAACAAAAGACCATTTTAATTTATTTACCTATATTTTATTCATTCTTGTAGCGCTGCATTAAATGTCTAATTGAATAATATTTTACTGTGGTTTATTCTTCGTGTGGCACGACAGTGAAAATGTCTATTTAGATATTATTTCACTGAGTTTTATTATTCCCGTGGCTCAAGTATGAAAATGTCTATTTGGATATTATTTCACTGAGTTTTATTATTCCTGTGTTATTTTCCTTAGCACAGCGATAATTGTCCATTGGATTATTGACCTGTATTTTATTTTTCATACAATCTCTTGAATAATCTTTGTATTTAATTTTTCCCTTTCCTATACCTATTTTAAACTCGCATCTCTTATGGAGAACCATGTTCTGCCCATGGTTTTAATCCCTAGTGTGGGAGTTACTAGTTCGTTCGATCGTTGTAGTGGAATTTATCCAGCATTATTTCTTCCAGATCCAGCCTAGCCTTTATGAGATCGTAGTTAGTTTCACTGCCATCTCGCGGATTACCCCTTCTGATTCCTCATTACCTCTGTGATGTAGTGGGAGAGGTATTAAATAAACAATAGGGGCACACCGTCAAAAGGTAACCGACTGTATAACTTCCCCTTCACCACCCGTGATGAGATCCCTATGGATACTGCGATTTCTGGTGGGTTCCTTGTCTATCCCCTCCTCCCATAGTACTTTTCCTTGTTCTCTATTACTGAGAGGAATCTACAAAATCTTCGTCGTGGGCTTGAACAATGTGTCTTTGGGCCTGCAGGCAGTGGTAAGCATATCGCTTTATTTCTATGGGGATTGCCTTAGCGACTTCTGATTATAAATTTTGTTAAACATTTTTGGTAGTCTCCAAGTGGTTTCCAATCGCCCCTCCTTCCGCGCCAAAATAGTCACGCTCAACCAATTCAGTGGCTGCACGAGCCTAGGATACCCTCCTGTGATTTCATTCTTTTCAGATGACCGAGATCCCAACTGAGTTTAAATTGAGAGATGAAATGATTCTATCCGTTTTAAATGGATACTTTCAGCGTTGTTTATTTTCCGTCAATCTTTTCATCATCCTTCAATTTAGGCGTTGTCTTTCTTGATTCCTAACTCTACTTGCAAAATTAAATTAAGAAATTAACTTGTGCAGAATGTGTAATCATTAGACTTGTTAGTGGAGTTTATTAAGCATGGTTAAGGTAGCGTGGAATAGTTGTGCAATCTAGTCGTGAGTCTAGGTAGTAAGTAGTTCAAGGGACAATGAATGAGATTATGTAGTAGTATTAGGATTACCAAAAATATAAAAGGTTCTACCCACTTTATTATTAAGATGCTTACCAGGATCAATCAACAGAGCGTACATATAATAATGTTGGATGCAAATGTATATCATAAGACCATTATTTACAAAGAAAGTTTGTTTATTTATGATTCAACCGATGGGTTAGGTGAAACTTCAATCCACACAAGACATGTTTTTAGGTTAAAGCACACCCACATTACCAACTGATGAACGAATCAATGCTGCCCACTCCCCCTTAAACTTACCAATATGGAACACAGACAATATTGTTACCATTTACAGACAACAAGGAATTACAATGCTTATCTACAACACACTCCTTATAAAAAAATTGCACCATACAACAAGCAGTGTTTGTTTCCGGTAATGCCAGGTGTGAAAAATACTATGCTGGCTTTCCCCGTGGTCTCTTCCCTTGGCTTCTCAACCTCGTGGGATAACTTTAATACTCGGGATTTAAACTTGCATGATGATGGTGGCACATGTTGATGACCTTGATTATGACTTACATGATGATGGTGGCACATGTCGATGACTTTTATTATCATTGGACATTCGGTTGAGGTAGGAATTCTAAAGTTTGTTTGAGTTTTACTAATTTGAAAATAAATTTAGATGATGATTTTTGGTTGAAGAATTTTTAATATGCTTTTATAAACAATTTATTTAATTATAACTTTCTTCCTTCCTCGTGATGTTTAAAGGGTTGTGTTGAAAGGTAATCCTTTTTACATGCTAATAATAATTATTAATGTAAAATAATAAACTGGTAACTTATATGATCTTCCTTTGTAATGTTTTAAGGGGTCGTTTTTAAAAGGGAGTAGAAGTGTGGTTTGTGCCTTTATTTTAGAATGAGTTGGGATACAATGTGCTATGAATAGTCCTTTTGAGGGAAACCTGTTATTGAGATACATATATATGTAGCGCAAATTTTAAACATGCATTGAGTAAGCTACCTTGCGCCTCGTTTAGCTTGTTGATTGAGTTCTTTTGTTTATAATTTTTGTTTTATGTTGACCGCTTATTGTAACATTAGGCATGCTACATGAGAGAACACTTTCATTCTCTCTGTGGAAAATACTGTAACATACCCAGCACCCAACTAAGTTATGCCACATAAAGTTTTTGAACTGCATGCAATTAAAATACATACACACAAAACTCTTGCAGAACATTATACATAAAATGTAAAAAGACAAATACATTTTGTGAATGGAAAGATTCATACAGAAATAACAGTAAACATATACATGCAACATATACAGGAAATACCCATAAATATAAACATAGTTATAAAACACACATAGGATAAACCCATAAAAATACACACGTAAATAACAATGCAGCATGTAATTTATCACACATTTTACACTTATATTGGTAATAATATCACCAATTGTGTGCATACCTTCCACGAACCTCCAAGAATTAGACCAAACTTCTCATAACTTTCAACAGTGGGCACCCCTGAGTTGGGACTAAACTCCACCAGGGTAAAGGGATTCCTAACCAAGATAATCGATCATAGACAACATGAAATGCTCTATCACAGTTGCCTATTCAAACTAACAACCTATAGTCCCTCATTCCCCACATGCTTGTCCCACCCTAGGAACTGTGCCCCTTCTCTGCTCAACAGTCCTTCGGCTGCCCCATTTCCTTTCTGGGCTTAAACAACAGGTTGGACAGGAAGTCTCAGAGCCATGTAGCTACAATTTAGAACCTTCAGGAAATCAATTCCCATCAATTCTCTCACCCAGAGAGGAATTTATCACGGGCCTGACAACCCTCCTCTTCAATATCCCATGGGCCTGACAACCTGCCTCTTCAATATCCCATGGGCCCGACAACTCGCTTCTTCAGTCCAACTCCCAAACTAACCAACTACACAAACAAGTATGGCTATGGATACAAGTTCAGGTACAATGACATGAATGTATAGAAGATAGCTCAATGAGTGTGTTAATGGTCATGGATGATTGACCGGATCACTGAATGATGGAAGGAATCCCCCAAAATGAACTAAGTCCCAACAATATGTATGCATGTCCCCAACTTGACACTTGTCATGTTGGGAGCTACTTTGGCCCACTTGTCCCCATCTTTAAAAATTACGATAAAATAATTATCCATACTTTATACTTTAAGAAATATTAATATAATATTCATTTTTAGCTTAAGCTCCCTGGCTTAGCCCCTTTTCTTTAACTTTTATCCCCACCCTTTCCCTAACTAGTGGATTTTAGTCCCTCATACTCTTTTATCATGGTCAGTCTGCGTGCAACAATGTATTTTATATAAATGATAAGACATATACAAAAGTAGGCACACTGCCCTTTAACATCTAGGCTTTCCAACTTAATAATCACAAAAGTGGTTCACCAGCCTATAAAACACATCATATACACAAAGCCTCCCTGGCCTCACAATCATGTGTAGTTAAGTTGTTGCACACGATATCCTAGAATGGACACAATTCCTCATTTTACTGTGTAGTACATGTGCTCACTATGCCATGAAAGGTGCATACAAAAATGATATCAAACAACTCACCAGTTTAGTTACATTTCCATTTACATTACAATTGGGTTTGGCCTAGGGATATTACAATCCCCTCCCCTTATTTATGCACTTCCCTAAGTGCATTATGTACACATATACAAAAAAATCTCAAAAATCTTCAAAATGATGTGGGTATTCCACCTGCATTGCATCCTCATGCTCCCACGTAGCATCCTCAGGACTATACGAGGTCCATTGGACCTTTACAAGCCCTATGGCCTGATTCCAAAGATGTTTGATTTTCCGATCCAGAATGCGTACCGGATGCACTTGGAAAGTGCCTTCTTGCTCCACCTGAATCACATTCCAATCAATAACATGATTCACATCAAGTATATATTTCTTGAGCAATGATACATGGAATACATTATGAATAGACATAGATGCAGGAAATGAAATCATATAAGCTACTCGACCAATCCTCTCTAGGATTTCAAACGGCCCACAATAACGATCTTCCAACTTTGAACAATTTCCCAACTTCAGGGAAATTCTTTTTTCCTTCACTTTCAATAATACATGGTCTCCCACTTTAAATTCCCTATGAGTTCTGCCCTTATCAGCATAGCTTCTCTTCATGTCTTGGGAAACCTTTAAATTTTGTTTTATTTTCAACATTTTCTCCTACATTTCTCTGAGTAATTATCTCCCAACCACTACTCTATCTGCTGGGTTATCCCAACTTACTGGTGTGTTGCACTTTCTACCATATAGTGCCTCAAATTGGCTAATCTTTAGAGATGCTTGGTACCCATTTTTATAATAAAACTCTACCAAGTGTAGGTAGTCTTCCCATTTTGATGGTTTATCCATCACATACATCCTCAACATATCTTCAATCAATTGATTCACCCTCTCTATTTGTCCATCTGATTCTGGATGATAAGTTGTACTAAAATTCAAATTTGTTCCAAAAATATTAAATAATCCTTTCCAAAATTTTGAGGTAAATTTTGGATCTCTGTCAGACACAATTGTCTTGGGTATGCCATGTAATCTAGCAATTTCCCTCATATAAATATCAACAATGTTGGTTTCCTTGTGAGTGAGCTTAACATGAATAAAATGGACATCTTTAGTAAGCTTATCTACCACTACCATGATAGAATCATGTTGCTTGTTTGTTCTGGGAAGTTTGGTGATGAAATCCATTGTTACAACTTCCCATTTCCACTTAGGAATGGGTAATGGTTGTAGCAAACCAGCTGGGTGTCTATGCTCAACCTTTACTTTTTGACATTCCAAACATTTGGCAATAAAAATATCAACTTCTTTCTTCATGCCTGGCCAATAATATTGGCTCTTGACAACTGCTATATTTTTCTGATAACTTGGGTGCCCAACATAAGGTACATTATTCATTACTCTCAATATCATATTTTTCATTTCCTAGGAATTTGGTACATTAATTCTTCCCCTGTACATGAGAATTCCATCATTATCTAGCTTGTATTCTTCAATTTTCTGTTGCAAATTACCTTGCTGTAATTTTGCCACTAATTCCTTGTATTGCAAATCTGATTTGATAGCCTCTACAATTATGTCCTTCAAATCTGATTGGTACATGCTAATGGATGTAGCATGCAATTCATGCACTCTTCTACTGAGTGCATCAACCACTTTGTTTTATTTCCCCTTGATATGGTTTATATCAAAGTCATATTCACTGAGAAACTCTAACCATCTGCTTTGCCTAACATTTAGAGTTGGTTGATCAAATAAATATTTCAGACCATTATGTTTTGTTCTTAGCTCAAACCTCTTCCCCGTGAGGTAGTGCCTCCATTTCCTCAAGGCATGCACTATGGCTTCAAAATCCAAATCATGAGTGGCATAGTGTCTTTCATGCTCCTTCAACTTCCTTGATTCATAACATATAACAAACCCATTTTGACTGAGGACTCCACCAAGTCCTTGTTTACATGCATCTGTGCATACAATGAAGTATTCATTTGGGTCTGCAATACTTAGTATTGGAGCACTTGTTAATAATTGTTTCAAGTGTTGGAAACTATTTTCACAATCCAATGTCCACTGAAACTTCACACCCTTATTTTGTAAAGAAGTGATTGGGTGTGAAATCTTCGAGAATCCTTCAATAAATCTCCTATAGTAGCCTACAAGGCCCATGAATGATCTAACCTCTGTCGCATTATTTGGCGCTAACCATTCTCTAATGACTTCTATCTTCTCAGGATCCACCACTATCCCATCCTTTGAAATGATATGTCCCAAATAATGAATTTTCTTCTGATAAAATGAGCACTTGCTCAATTTTACATACAACTGATGCTCCCTTAATACTTGCAACACCATCCTCAAATGATGCTCATGCTCTTCTTCTAACTTGGAATATGTAAGAATGTCATCTAAAAATACAATGACAAACTTGTCTAAATATTCTCGGAAAACACCATTCATTAAGCACATGAAAACAAATGGTGCATTTGACAACCCAAATGGCACCATTGTGAACTCATAATGACCATACCTTGTCCTGAAGGTGGTATTGCTAATATCTTCCTCTTTAATCCTTACCTGATGGTATCCTGATATGAGATCTATCTTTGAAAATATCTTTGCATCCTTCAATTGATCAAAGAGGTCATCAATCCTTGGCAGAGGATACTTGTTCTTTATAGTCACTTTATTCAACTTCCTGAAATCAATGAAAAACCTTAATGTCCCATATTTCTTCTTCACAAAAAACATTGGAGCACCCCAAGGTGACACACTTGGGCATATATACCCCTTCTTCATAAGTTCTTCAAGCTGCATTCACAACTCTTTTAGCTCTAGTGTACTCATTCTGTAAGGAGTCTTTGACACCTGGAGCTGCTCCAGGCATTAAATTTATAGATAAATCAATATCTCTCTTTGGGGGTAGTCCTGGTACCTCCTTGAACACATCATCAAAATATTCTAGGACTGCATGGTCTTCCAAATTTGGTACCTTATCTTTAGGTCTCTCTTCCATATGAGCTGCAAATATTTGACACCCCTTTTTGTAACATTTCTTCATCTGCAATGATGAAATTTCTCTGATGGTTATTGCCTTGGGAATTCCCTACACTTTCCTTAGGTTCCCTTCCTCATCCAAGAAAGTAAATGTATTGTTATGACAGTCTAGGATAGCATGATGTTGGTCCAACCAATCCATTCCAATTAGACAGTCATAGGAACCTAAAGGAAAGATGTTCAAATTTTCCCTGGTGTTCACTTCATTCATGTCCATAAGACATGACTTAACCATCTCATTAAATTTTCTTTTGGCTCCGGTAGCCAGCTGCACCAACCAAGATTTTTCATGCTTTCTTCTTGGAAAATGCAAACTTTCCACCATCTTATGAACTATATAACTATGACTAGCTCCTAAATCAATTAAAATAGCAATGGTTTGGTTGTTGATCATACCTTCCACTTCAATCATATGTGACTGATACTCTACTTGCTTGTTGTCCAGGGATACATAGATCCCTGGTACATTTCTTCCGATGTCCTCCACTATTTCATCTTGTTGTACATTGTGAACAGTCCTCATGTTTTCACCTCTATGAGGAAAATCTATGAACATATGTTCTTCATTACAAACCCAACATTTAATAGGTGGTTTCCTTGGCCTTTGACCCCCTATCTCAATTTCTCTAGGTTCTCTAGAAGTTGGTTGTCTATGAGGATTATTTGTGAAGAATGGTGGCTTAGTTCCCTTCTTCCTTTGATCCATCTTGAATTTCTTTTTGTCTTCCCAAGATTTTTGGAAAGTTGGTCTTGATTTTTGCTGATCATATAGGAATTTAGCTCGCCTTATGGTATCCTCCAATGTCTTGGGATCATCATACTGCATTTTTTCACTGGTGAATTATGGCAATCCACTCAAATACCTCTGAATATTATTTGTCTCATCCTTTATGAAAGAGACATACTTCAACAGTTCTAAAAACCTTGTCTCATATTCATCTATGGTCATACTCTCAATCTTGAGTTCCAAGAACTCTTTCATTTTCTTGTCATAGTATCTCTTAGTCAAGCATTTATTCTCAAAATACTTCTTGAATTCCCTCCAACACTTTTCTCTTTAATGTGTTGCACCTGCACAAGATGATCCCACCACATGGATGTCTTTCCCTTGAGTTGATATATGAAAATTCTTCCTTCTGCATGAGAAGAATAATGATGCAATTGAAAATACTTTCTCATGCCCAACAACCATGTTTCTGCATCCTCATCTTTCTTGTGCTCACCATCAAATGTAGGAGGTTTGATTTTGTTCATTTCTCTTCGCAGTTCATCCACCCCAAAACTCTTATGCTTCCTGACAAGGGATGGAATTGAGTTTTTGTGTTCTCTCTTATTGGAATGCCTCGGAGAGTGGTGGTGATGTCTACTAACACTTCTTGTTCTTATTTTCTCATCATGAGACTTGTAGCATCCTGATTTTCTTGAGCCACTCTCCTTATCCAAATTATTTTCTATTATGTTCAATCTATGCATTAAATTCATGTTGAAGTCATCCTATTGATCCTTGGCTCTCATAATCCTTTCATTATCATATTTATGGCTTTGTACATCCTTCTACAAATTTTTAATGGTCTCTACCATATTCATGTTTTCATCCCTTCCTTCTCCATGTCCATTGGAGTTTGTTCCTTCAATGCCCAAATGGACATCCATCCCTCTGATCTCATATTCCTGGATGTAAGTCGCATGTGCCTCTTCCATTCCTCTGGACTTTGTGTTGATCCTGATCTCATCTAGTTGTTGTTAACTTTGCAAAATGTGCAACCAACAAAACTTTGTTAGGCTAACTGTTTCAACAATTTCATGAAAAATATGAACCATTCTGGTTCAATAATATATCATAATTCTTTCTTCTGATTTCCTGGAAAATTGAATTCACAGGTCAATTTTCTGGGTGAATAATTATATTCTACTGTCCGAGACCTTTCCAACTACTACTTCCAGGCTCAATTCCGAGTCTTGAGTAGAAAGTTATAGTTATTTGAACATTGGCCATTAATTTTTTTGTTCACACTTCAACTTGGCGCAACTCTGCGCTGTAATTATGCATTTTTTCACCTACTCCATTGGAATTTTTGTAGGATATCAATTGGGTTTCTTCATATACATATTATGGACACTCTGTCCAATTTTCACCTTTTTTTGGGTTCCGGGCTACTAGTTACAGCCTGGTGCAGGTGCTAGGCCAATTCTTGTTTTTGGTCTGGAATGCTATAGGTACCTTCTTTTCCATATTAAGCCATTTTATCATGCTAATAAATTTAATTCAGCTCTGGGAATGTCTTCTATGGTTCAATAATTTTCCATTGACTGCTCCTATGCCTCAATATGATTCCGGAGAAGAAAGTTATGGCTCTTTGAAGTTAGATGGGTCTTAAAATTTACCCTCCACTGTTTGTGTTGTAACATTCTCATAAAAGCTCTGTTTGACGAACGACTTACATCATTAGAAATATCTCTCCGAGATCCTTTATTTGAGCTACAAAGACAAAGTGTACCATGGTATAGTCTATTCTTGTGGTTTTTGAGTAGCTAAAAACCCTCTTAAGGGCCTCAAAAATGCGTTACAAAAAGATGATGTTCAAATGATATAAAATGTCACAGAAAATCATTGGTTTTTTGTTGTTCACCATTCAAATGAATTCCCGCACACAAATTTCAACCAGTACAACCATCTTTACCATGTGCAGAAACACCACAAGGTAAATCGTGCTCTGCACACCTATAACCATTGTGCATCACGTCTTTGTCGCATCAATAACTGGTGCGCACTACTTTTGTGTCTCGCGCTAATATCCACCACACAAAATTTTGGTTCTTGCACTATTACCTATTGTGTTCAATTTTTGTATCACACGCTGATATTTCGCACACATTTCAGTCTATGCGATGCACCATGCCAAAGTTTAGTACGCCCCCACCTCGTACCAATACTCTGCACACACCATTAACTAAATTGTCGCGCGACAACATATACCCACATTGCGCATGCACCAACCAAAATCCTCTGTGATATGTCACTATTGCACACACCACACACGCCATTATTATGGCTGTGCACACCGCACAATGCTAAATTTAGTGCGTGCACCCACACACCAAAATTTTTCCGCACGGTGCCAAAATTTAGTGCGCGGACCAGTACACCAACATTTTTCTGCGCAGTGCCAAAAATTAGCGTGCACACTAGCACACCAATATTTCTCCATGCGGTACCCAAATTTTTTACATATAACAAGATTTTTACTGCACATCATGCATTTTTAGTGGGCCCACTTGCACACATTCATTTTTATGCGCATTAATTCCTCGTGAATTCCGTTGCAGAAATTGGGGATTTTGCTTAACTTTTCCCCAATTTTTACCATAGACATTCTGCAACTATGAAATTTGTTTAATTTCCCTCGATAACACCAGTTCAACCTCTGCAAAAACAAATCACTGCGGTTTGACATTTCTAGAATGAATTTCTCCCAAACTCAATTTACGAATTGAGAATTTTAACCACTAAACTTGCTCCATCTATCATGGATTCACTGTAACTTCAAATTCGACCAATTCCAGGTTTGAATTTTCTAGAACAAATATTAAATCTACAATATCTCACCACATGGCCAAATTTCTCAATTTTCTCATGAATTTAACAACAAAAATTGGGGATTTTCCCAATTCTGCCCAATTGTTGTTACTCTTTACCATGGACGCTCTACAAACTGAAATTTGGCTACTTCGAAATTAATCCTTTGTGAAATTTCACTTCAACTCAACTTGCTTGGCCCATCGAGGCTCAGTGTTGAAAACGAAATATCTGATACCATATTGTAACACCCCCGACCACCCATGTCGAGGCATGCTACATGAGAGAACACTTTCATTCTCTATGTAGAACATGCTGTAACATACCCAACACCCAACTGAGCTATGCCACATAAATTTTTCGAACTACATGCAATTAAAATATGTACACACAGAACCTTGCAAAACAGTATACATAAAATGTAAACAAACAAATACATTTCGTGAATGAACAGATTCATACCAAAATAATAGTAAACATATACATGCAACATACACAGGAAATACCCATAAATATAAACACAGTTATAAACCACACATAGGATAAACCCTTAAAAGTACACACGTAAATAACAATGCAACATGTAATTTATCACACATTTGACACTTATCTTGGTAATAATATCACCAACTATGTGCATACCTTCCACGAACCTCCCAGCCTTAGTCCACATTGCTCATCACTCTCAGCAGTGGGCACCCCCGAGATGGGACTAAATGCCACCCAGGTAAAGGGATTTCTAACCAAGCTAATGGCTCCTAGACAATAGGAAATGCTCTATCACAGGTTCTTATTCAAACTAAAATCCTCCAGTCCCTCATTCCCCACATGCATGTCCCACCCTAGGAGGTGTGCCCCTTCTCTGCTCAACAGTCCTTTGGCTACCCCACTTCCTTTTCGAGCTTCAGTAACAGGCCGGACAGGAAGTCTCAGAGCCCTGTAGTTGTAGTTTAGCAACTTCAAAAAAAAAACTCCCAACAATTCTCTCACTTAGAGAGGAATTTCTCATGGGTCTGACAACCCGCTTCTTCAATATCCCATGGGCCTGAAAACCCACTTCTTCAGTCCTGCTCCCAAGCTAACCAACTACACAGAAAAGTATGGCTATGGATACAGGCTCAGGTACAATGACATGAAGGTACACAAGATAGCTCAATGAGTGTTTTAATTCTCATGGATGATTGATTGGATGACTGAATGATGGAAGGAATACCCCAAAATGAACTAAGTCCCAACAATATGTATGCATGCCCCCAACTTGACACTTGTCATGTTGGGAACTACTTTGGCCCACTTGTCCCCATCTTTAGAACTTAGGATAAAATAATTATCCATACTTTATACTTTAAGAAATATTAATATAATATTCCTTTTTGGCTTAAGCTCCCTGGATTAGCCCATTTTCCTTAACTTTTATCTCCACCCTTTCCCTAACTAGTGGAGTTTAGTCCCCCGTACTCTTTTATCGTGGTCGATCTGCATGCAGCGATGCATTTTATATTAATGCTGAGACATATACAAAAGTAGGTGCATTGGAATTTAACATCTAGGCTCTCTGACCTAATAATCACAAAACTGGCTCACCAGCCTATAAAACACAACATATACACAAAGGCTCCCTGGCCTCACAATCACGTGCACTTAAGTTGTTGCGCGCAGTATCCTGGAATGTGCACGCTTACTCATTTTACTGTGCAGTACATGCACACACTATGCCATGAAAGGTGCATACAAAAATTATATCAAACAACTCACCAGTTTAAGTACATTTCCATTTACAATACAATTGGGTTCGACCTAGTGATATTACAAGTTGGTACCTTGGAACATTGGATTGCATCTCTATTAAAGGTTTATAATTGTTTGTGTTGTGCCCTAGTCACTATCGCTCTTGTCACAATGTGGTGGCATGACTCCTTATGACTGGATCATGGCACGCAAAGATCATTGAGTATGTATGAAAATCGATCCATGGGACCTGTGCCTCCCGATGGTGTTCATGTTGATTATTGAAATCATTGTAATGTAATTTGTGTTGTAATTCTAGATTGTGATTTGTTCTCGCCCACAGTGGATTTTCATAGTACATGTGTTGGTTTTTTATGTTGGTTGCGCTTGAATGATCTTCTTGTTGTCATTTATCTTAGTTGTCTGGACTTGTTGTGTCAGGTGGGATGTAGACACCTCCTTGTTCCTTAGAAAATTTGCGAGCCTTGAGACCTTAAATGGTCAAAATCAATGGGAACCTGGGCTTGAGCATTGCTTATGTGTCCTGTAGGTACTAACCATTGTAGGGTAGGATGGATGGGTAGTCATTTTTATTCTTTCTTGATTGAATGTTGTTGTTTCTTAAGCTACATTATGTGCTAGTATTCTAGGTCGTTATGTTTGTATGTTGCGTGATTGCATGCGTTGTGTTCATCATGGAGTTGTGATGCTTGATTATATTGTTGCTATTACTTTCCCACACAAAAAAATCTATATATATTGTACTTGTTATGCAATGCATGTTGTCATAATGGCAAGTTTTGTTACATATGGTATCCGAGCCGATTCGAACCACGACTTGGGATCACTACGAATTTGATTGATTAGATACTTGATTATAAAAAGTTGCTAATCAAATTGGGTTGTATTCATGCAGGTTATCATGGTTAGAGGATATCACAGAGGTAGACAAGGTGCTAGAGGAGGAGGCGTGACGCCCCCAGTAGAATCCATGCTTGAGGGGTCTAACCCCCAGGGAGACGAACAGGTTGTCGGGTGGGAACAAATAGTTGTGGGTGATGTGGTTGGGTTGATGAGGTCCTTTCAGAGGATGTTGGAGGCATTGATCATCCATTTGGATAGAGATGAGGCCAGGGTGTTGAAACCTTCTGAGGGCCCACCACGCGCCCCGGTCGGTATTGGTAGCATTCACTGTGAACTCGAGAAGGTCAAACTTCCCAAGTTCTTTGGTGCCCCGGATGGTGTAGCCGCCGAGGCATGGTTGGAGAATAAGGTGATGTGATTTTCACTTCACGACTATACCTCCAACATGAAGGTCTGCATGGCGGTCTTTCAACTGAAGGGGAGCACTCTTCTATGGAATAAGACTCTCTTGTCACAATTGAACATGGTTGTCGAAGATGTGTCATGGGAATTGTTCGAGGAACGGTTTCGAGAGAGGTATTTTTTTGAGGAATTCATTGAGCATTAGCTCAACAATTTCAATTCCTTGTGATAGGGAGACCATACGATTCCTGTGTATGAGGCCCGTTTTATGGATTTGCTTCAGTATGCTCCTCACCTGAATACTTATAAGCTTAAGGTCAACATGTTCGTGTTCGACCTTGTTGGAAATATAACTGAAAGGGGGGGTGAATCAGTTATAATATAAGCTTGAAACTTTTTGTTCTTTTCTGAATATTTTTAAATTATTATTTAATGTGTTACTGATAACTTAACATGCATAGATAAATAGTATTTGATCCATCACACAGAATATATAGAGACACAGATTTCTCATGAGTAAACCCATAAAAGGAGAAAATCTCTTCTTCTTAGCATGTCAATCAAGCTCCAACTTTCATGTACATCACATTATTTGAGCTCCAACTCAAATATGAGGCTACAACCTTTGATAGCAAGCTGCAACTTGCAGAGAGCACCAACTCCTAGGTTTCTCTAGCACCCACTAGAAGGAAGCACCAACTCCCAGAATATCTTCTAGCACCAACTAGAATTTAGAGGACTGCAATCCTCCCTAGCACCACCCTACCACCTTGATTGAATCTTACAAAACTTTACTTACTTTCTATGTCTCTAATATGGTATGCTACAGCTCCATGAATCCTCTGCCTCTTCCAGCTTCTATACTTTGTTCTGCTTCTATCCTCTGTTCTTTCTCCTGCTGTGCACAACAATGATCTGTTGTTCAAATTCTCTTTCTTTTTTTTATACTCTATGCTACCTTTGCATGCCATAAATTGCATCTCTGATCTCCACTTCAGGTACTGCACTTCATATTCGCCTACCCATAGGCATCACTATCGAAGTAACACCAATCGTTCTTTGTTATCCATTTCTTTCTCACGTCGAGTCCTTTGCTCGATCATCATACCAAACTCTTCATCTTCCCTAGTGGTTCTTGTGTATTTGTTCATCATCAGTGGCAGTTATCCAAAGATTCTTTGGCTTCTCTGGTTGTCGAAACTCTTTGTCTTCTTTGTCAATTACATCCAGTCAATTATGGATTCTTTGTCTTCTAAGCCCCTTCCTTCACATGATCATCGACGTTGACCAAACTCCTATTCAAAAAGTGCCTTGTTTTCTTGGTCTGGCGAGCGCTAGCTCCCTTTATTTCAATATGACCTTGGGTGATGAACTTCACATGACCACGAGATTGCATCTGCGATCTCTCTTCTCATTAGCCCCCTTGTCTCATGTGAACTTGGGCTACATATTTGCATAAGAGAATGATTATGGGTGTGTCCAACAGTGGTTTTGGGATTAACTGCTTTTCTCCCCGCAATCTACTCTAGCTGCCACGTACCCTTTCTCTGATACTATGGTTTCAATTGCAGCCTGGCCTCAAAAAATTAACTTTCGAACATCTTCTGATCCCGCAATCAGCCGTGATTGTCGATCTCGTGGTCTTTGATAGATTCCCTTGATAAATGTCTTAGATCTCTTGTCTTTTCCTACCTTGTTTCCTCTATCCAAGCACGATCCTTAGTCTCAATGAGCAAGTGATATGTGTCCCTTCAAACCAACGAATGAGATCAATTTTTCCTTTCGAGCTTCGAGAGTCTCGATTCTCAAGATTTGTTTGATCCCGGATCATTTTACTCGGATTCCACGATCCAATGACGTGTTTCCCTTTTGGATCGACGATCACAATCTCTTCGGGTATTCAAGATTCAGAAATCTCAACTTTCTGACCTTTCAACCTTCCTTTTCTTTTTCCTGGAGATGACAATCCACTGATGCATGTCCCCTTAGAATCAGATGGTTGAGATTGACTTCAGGTTTCCGAAATCTCAACTCTTCACTTTCTTTGATCACTTCTTCTGGAGTGTCCTTCCCCGAACTGCACAGGTTTCTGCCATGCATCTTTCTGGCAATCAACGATCTACATCTTCTTCAGGTATTCGGCGTTTGGGACTTCGGGACTTTAGGCTAATCACTAGTGGTAAAACGCCTGGAGTAAAAATCCCAGAGTGACGTCACTTACTTATGTCACTTGATGACTTCTCATGAACCTAGTAGATGCCACATGTCACTCGAATTTGTGATTTTCATGTACTTGAAATGTCGAATCAACTTGACACTTGTCATTGTATGATTGTGCCACGTGGCCTTGCTAATGTACACTTGCTGACGTGGATCCTCATTCACTTTGGGACTTTGACCATCGAGACTTCGAGTATTTTGACTTTTCAAGTCGCCAATTATTCTGAAGTGACAATCCCCAAACAATAAGTTCCTCACAAATTTTAGACCTGAACTAAATATTGTTCATTGATCATGTTCTTAGATTGCCGGATCGATATTTCTACGATGTTGATTTTTTAGCTTATCCAGTCCTTCTACTTTAAAATTATCTTACGACTGACATTTACTCCAGCTCTCCAGCTCTTCGGACTTCAGGGATTAAAGATCTCAAACTAAAAATTCTCGAAATGATTTTCTCCAGAGTTGTGGATCGTGTACCACCTGTCAGTCTTGACGATGGACGATCCCTTCTTAATTCGGGACTTTGGGACTTTGACAAGTCCACTCTCCTATGCTCATCCAAAGGCTTAACCTTCATGCATTTATTTCTGAATCCAATGACTATTGATCCTCGGCGCTCAGACCCAACGAATCAAATATGTACTTCTCCTTTGTGCTTCCTCTGGTCACCGGATGTTGATCTAACAGCCATTGGGTATTTTGGATTAGTGATCCAATGGCCACTGTCACTCTTCCTCCTGTGCTTTCTGATATCTTTGACTTAGAAGGTTTTCTAAGTGTTCAAAGGTCTCGACCTTTGCTCCTCCTGCAAGTCCATCTCTTGGATCTCGTCTACACTTCTGTAACCCGCTATCTCTTCTGAGCTTTCCCGTCTTCTGAACTCTCTATTTTTGGTTCATTGTTGTTCTTGCCAGCAATAACAAGCACATTCTTCCTATAAACATGCTAACACTCTTCCCCTTTGGCATTGAGGGAAACCCTGAAAGGTTGCACTATTATGCTTAGACCTCCAACTGTAGCATACATACAACACCTTTTTCTCCCCCTTTGACATCAATGTCAAAGAGAACAGAGAGTGACTTTGTGCTCCCCTTGATCAGATATACTAGGATCACTCTCCCCCTGATCAGATAGATTATTTAACTTGGTAATAGGATCATGCCCAACTTCTGGCGTCGATACTCAAACTGAGCCTTTCCAAGCAGTTTAGTGAAGATATCAACAATCTGATCTTTGGATGGAATATAATGCAAATAAACAATAGTGTTGGTTACTTGTTCCCTCAAGAAGTGATACGTGATGGGTATATGCTTGGTCTTAGAGTGAAATACAAGATTCTTTGACACACTAATGGCACTAGTATTATCACAATGAATTGGGATCGATGCACTATACTTCACCTCCAAGTCTACAAGTGTCTGAATCATCCATAATACTTGGGTACAACAAGTGGCAACTACAATGTGTTCATCTTCTCTACTTGATAAGGAAATGGAACCTTGCTTCTTTCTCAACCATGCTACCATAGAATCTCCTAAGAAGAATGCACCACCACCTGTGCTTTTTCTTTCATCCACACAGATAGCCCAATCAACATCTGAATAGACTGATAGTTGAAAAATATGATTCCTAGGATACCATAGGCCATAGTTCATTGTTCCTTTCAAGTATCTCAATATTATTTTGACATCTAACAAATGAGTCGGTTTAGGTGCATCCTGATACCTTCCTACCATTCCAACAACATGCATTATGTTTGGACGGGATGTTGTGATGTACAATAGGTTGCTTATCATAGACCTATAGGAACTCTGATCAACATCAGGTGAGTCATCATCCTTTCTTAACTTGCATCCACTGACCATAGGTGTAGAATCTTCCATTTGAAACCTTTTCAACATTTCTCTTAGATATTTCTCCTGAGAAATAAATAATCCTTTAGACATCTGAGTAATTTACAGACCAAGAAAAAATGATAGTTCCCCTATCATAGACATTTCAAATTCAGACTACATGGCAGAGGTAAACCATTGTGCCAATGAATAATTATTGCTTCTAAAGATGATGTCATCTACATAGACCAGCACAATGAGCAAATCATTACCCTCTGTTTTGATATATAGATTGTTTTCAATTGTTCCTCTGTTGAACCCTTTTTCTTGAAGATACTTATCCAGTATGTAATACTAGGTATGAGGAGCTTGTTTCAATCCATATAAGGCTTTCTTCAGCTTGTAGACAAAACCAAGGTTATCTGACGGTTGGAAACCCCCTGGTTGTTCCATATTGTTGGCCCTTGACCAAGTTTTGGGAGATACTTGATCATGTTGACCTATTTCGGGACTTTGACAACCTATCGAAGGAGGAGCACACGACGAAGAAAAGATCATAGGATCTCGGCCCACTTTTGGGTCCTTTTTGGGTTTTTGGGATTATGTAATGGGAATGGGATGTAGGCCCATGGGTTTACCCATGCTTAGGCCCACTTTTGTAATGTATAAATAAGTAGCTAGGCTATGTAGGAAATTCCAATGAGCTAAGTGCTAGTAGTTGATCTATGTGATTGAAGGATTGAAGTGCTTTGTGCCTGTGTGAGACTTGCAGAGCTAAGTGCAAGTCATTGTAAGAAGTTGTGGAAGACTGTGTGATTAGATCTACTTGGGGAAGGAGGATCTAGCAAGCTGTGCAGATTTCTTGTCCTAGGCAGAGTAAGGTTTTGATGGCTCTGTGCATGTAACCTATTGAGAAGATAATAAAGAAGAAGAGTTGGTGGACGTAGTCCCATGGTGGGGGTGAACCACATAAATACCGTGTTTTTCTTCTTTGTTCTTTGTCTTAATGTGTTCATGTCTTCTTTTGCTAAGTGATTTGAGATGATTAGATAGATGTGCTTATGCTTAGTGCTAATGATGTGTAATAACGTTAGATCTGATATATATGAATGTGCTTAGTGCTTAATCTACTAGATCTGACCTATTTTACTTATGCTAAGTTCTTAGATACATCATATCTAAGTAGAGGTTGTGATGCTCTGTTCTATCTGCGCAGTAGAGTATTGGTTACCTATTGATGAATTGTTGATGTTAAGTGATTTATTAAATAGTATAATCACAGATCTCAGTCCCAGCTAAGGTTGCAGACACATGAGTCTTGCAACCACCCCTGCCTATACCTTGAGTGAGACTTCATCTACTTCATAGGTGTTGCTGAAAGGGCTGGTAGTTAGGGTTTTGTTGGTGCGTTGTTGTAGCGTTGAACCCTGGGTCTGCCCCTGTGCCAACAAATGGTTCCATTGTCAGGACCTTGAAACTGTGATTGTTGGGAACTGAGAAAGAAGAAGCTTTGTGCAAAGATTCATCCTGAAAATGTGAAAGATTTGTTCATAGATTTGTTTCCCTAGTGCACAACATTTTAATCGACCTGTGAAGCTCTGTGCTAAGGAGAAGGATCAGATCTGAAGAAAAAGAGGTAAGATCTGCAAGTTGTTTTCTTTGAGAAAGATAAAAGTGAGAAGTTCTGGTTGAAAGAGGTAATATATGTAAGCTATGTGCTCTTATAAAGGTAAGAACAGTGGAATTTTTTATATTTGAAAGCTCTGTGCTCTGAAAAAGTAAGATAAGTGGAAATTTTTGTTTCTAAAGTATGGATCTATGTATGTTTGATAGATTATGTCCTAGCTTGAAAACTAGGGTACTAATAGATGAAAGAAGGTTTGATATGAATAGATCTGATAAGAATAGTGAAAAATGTGTTATACGTATGCATAGAAAGAATGTTTGAACTAATAAATGGATGCATGATCCTAGAAAAAAAAAATTGCAGGTTAGCTACCATGATCCTGGTGCGTAGTACAGGAAAGGTCGGGGATCATTTAAAAGAAAGAGAGGATTAACCCTATGTTACAGTTGTAGAAGATTGGGACATCTTGCTAAGGAATGCCCTGGAAGAAGACCTAGTTGTTTTTGTTGTAAAGCTATGGACCATGAAGTATTGGATTTCCCTAGAATGATTGCTAAGATTGAAGGAATGAAAATGAGACAAGAAAACCCTAAGGAAAATCCAGAGGCTATGGAAGAATCCCAGAAAGAATTAGAGAAAGTATTGCTACATATACAAAAAACCCTTAATGACCACCGACTTGTCAGCTTATCAGAGATCTTCAAAGAGAAAGAATGACTTGAAGCAAGAATAGGAGACTTCGACGTTGACTATGTTCTAGCTGAGGAAACACGGGTGAATATTATGACAGAAAGAACTTGGGAACTTTTAGGGAAGCTTGCTATGATTCCATCACTAGGAGAAATAAGATTATTCAAAGGAAAAATGGTGAACCTATGTGGAAAGCTCGCTCAGATACCTATGAGTGCCAATGGAACTTCGACAAAATAAGATTTTGAGATTATTAAATTTATTGAAGACAACTCCCCATTCACCATGTTACTAGGAAAACCTTGGATTGAAAGAGATCAAGCTAGACAAAAGGAAGAAGAAGAAGTTTTGGAGTAGAAGAAACAAGAGTTGAAAGATTTCATGACTAGGAGAATCATGCACTTGATTGAAGAATAGGAGAACAGATCAGAGTTATTTAACACTAGAGACCAAGATGTCAATGCTGCAAGGACACTAGAAGACCCACATAAGACTGGAGTACCTATCCTAGATAAAGAAGAAGTATTACCTCTGAATCTTAGGAATGTCTCTCGATAGAACGAAGTGACTATGTCTAAAGAAGATAAGAATCAAAATGGAAAACGGACTACCGATACAAAGCTCACTGGAAATAAGTCTAGGAAGTTAAGTAAAAAAAGAGCTAATATTGACAGGTTACAAAAGGTTCCAGAGGGAACTTCGTAGAAAGAAAAATTACAGAATTGGAGCTTCACAGGGATCTCAAAACAACGACATATGGCACTTCGTCGTAACAAAGAAATATAGTTGTTGGGGATGATATATCCATTCGAATGACGCCCTGAATGGGTCGAAAATAATTTATGGGTTTCCACTAGACCGTTGGATCATGACATAATGGACCGAACAGAGTTAATGAGGACATCGTATCCGTTGCAAGCAGACTGCTGCCAAGTTACCTATTTAGCCCGTCGCGCCATGCATCGAGAACACTTTTGCTAAATTAAGAGTTTGAGCCCACAGACTAAGATTATTTTTCAAAGTGATCATTTCCTTGTTGCCATCTCTTTCATTGCATTATCTGAGTTAATCTTGAACCCGATCTAGTTAACTGCAAGCGTGTATGTCGGACGAGCTCAGCACTGCAAAGAAAGTTGTTGAAGAAGTTTTGATTGACTTGATGACTGAAAGAGTCATGTCAGAGAGAGGATTATCTACAGGTGTACAGACTTCATCCACAAGAACCGTGCAAGCATCTCCGTCCATTGCTTGAGCCGGGCCGTCTTGACCAGTCGATGAAAAGAGAACCAAGCACATGGATGATCTCGTGAACTCTAAATTGATCCCAAGCATCCTACCTACCTATATTCCACCTTTGAGTGGCACGATAAATCGTGACAGTGTGCCCAGAGACTTTGAGTATCCTTTGGTCAAAATGTACTTCCCAAAAGGGATACGTGCAGTTCGTGTAGACTAGGATAAGCTTGCAGCATTGAAGTTTAGTGACTTCAACCTCGGGGACAGGAAATTCTATAACATGCTTGCCCCATACAAGTACCTCACTAAGAAAAAGGGAAAGAATTTGAAGATCGCCCCTCATCCATGAAAACAGAACCTTGCACAGTCCACACTGCTCAACATCATGAATATTCCAAACTTCGGACGACAGCAGGAGGTGAATGCATGTGTAAAGATAGTGTTATCCTGTTACCATGGAGGATATTTGTGGTTAAACTGTCACATAACAGTGGATACGACATTGATCAATTGGATCACGGGCTTAAGTATGCAAGACCCTGACACATAAGATTTCTACCCTGGAAAAACCACAGACAGAGCATTAGTGCATAAGATCAAAGAGACATATGGCGATGTTGAGAAAGGAATGAAAGGCTACAAGGTAGCATCTATCCAGAGTGGTGCAGTGCACCTTTGCTATCAATTGATTGCAGGAAAGTTATTTTGCAAGAATTGGCCCACCCAATTCACTGGTTTCGTAGTTGACCTCACAGGGAAGTGCACAGAAGGACTTCAAATGAATTGGGTGAAGTACCTGGTAAACCAATTAGAACTCGACTGCAGAGAAGCCCAGGACCAAGGGTAAAAATTTGACTTCAGCTGGCTACTAATCCTGATCACATTCGTTGCATGGGAGATGTTGGAAGGTGCAACCTTCCCGGACATCGAGCCCTTTGAACCACTGGCCATGAAGTTTAGTACATTGTGGTACTCAAGCGACATGAATAAGCAGTGGCAATCAAATGTTGCGTTCCATACATATTACAATCAGCTGAAGACAACCATCCAATTCGAGCCTCGTATGACCCCAAATACTCTCCATAGGTTCCGGCCTCTGATGAAATTCAGTGCAGATCGACATTTTATCTAAATCACATCATGCATAGATGGACATAAGAAACAACTACAGTCATACTACAAGATGACAAAAGAATATATCGAAGAGATAATTAAGGAATGGTTAGCGGACCTCCTTATTCTAGCAAACCCTGAGGAGATATCCGACATAGAAATCCCATAAACTACACAGGATATACCTGGACCCAACAAGACAAAGAAGAATGAAGATGTCCAGGAAATAGACAACACATCTGCGAGGACTGCTTCCATTACACCAAAGGAAGGAGGTGATGGTGAAGAGGTAGAAGGAATAGAAGCTGACCAGAAGAAAGGCGAGGTAACATCACCTAGGAAATAGGAGGACCCATCGAAGAAAAGGAAGTTTTCCCCCTCAAATCCTTCCTCCAGGAAGAAACTGAAACCTAACGTAACTAAGATGTGGACTACCCTCACTTAGAATGATTTTAATTTCATCATAGCATCCCTGAATGATGCCTCGGAGATATTCGAGAAGCAAGAAGCGAAACAGGAGGAGATGTACAACTGAATTGAGATGGAGCTCCAAGGAGTGCAACAAGAACTACAGTCTAACCAAGCAATCTCCTCTACACCTCTTCCATTGAGAACACCAAAACTAGGAGATGAGCTAGCTCAACTCCATCGAATCGTTGATACAATCAAATCTCGCCTTCAATGAGCGCATGAAGAAACAATGCAAGCCACCCATGCTTTGACACATGTACAAGGAGTCCTTGTAGAGAAGCATAGTACTGCAAAATGGGAAAATCTTGCTCTCCAAGTGAAGTGGGATGAAGAAAAATCCCAACTACAGAAAGAAAAGGAATAGTTTCTCACAGAGAAACTCGAGGTAATGAAAATGATCAACAAAGAACTTCACTCTGTGACAGTCATAGAAGTAAAAACCGAAGAGCAAGTTCCACAACAGGTGGCAAAACTTGAAGATGTGATCCAGCATCTCCAGTAGCGTATCGCAGATCTAGAACTCCGCACTGTGCCCGAGAACCCGTGGGACATAAGGGACTAGCAAGAAGAAACTGTCAAGAGCGCAATTGACAGATTAAAAGCTCTTGCCCTGGAATGTAAGCAACTGAGTAACCATAGTGCCAAAACCTATGAGAACCTCACCGAGAATCCTAAGTTACAGGCACTGGAGTTGCAGCTCCAGGAAGAAAAGTAGCACACAGATACATTACATGCGCAACTGAAGGCCCTATTAGTTGTAGAAAGAATGAAGCGGTCTCAAGAGAAACGCATCACCCAGCAGCAGATCCATACAATTCAAATCAGATTTATGGAAGTAACTCAACAAATTCAACTAGTTCAAGATAAAGCATGCCAATTGTTCACAGAGGTGGAAAGCCAAGGAATAGATCTAGATAAGGTTGTTAATGTAGCAGAACAATGCCTAGAAGGCCCCGTGAACGACGCAGTGATCCAAGAGTTCGTTGAGCAAGAGTTCATCGCAAAGCAGCAAGTCGAAGCAGCTCGAACCAAGCTCGATGTGTTTGAGGTAGAACTCGTTAGACCAGAGTGACTCGGGATGAGTCACAAGTGAGTGTTGGGGGCATGTTGGCCCTTGACCAAGTTTTGGGAGATATTTGGTCATGTTGGCCTATTTCGGGACTTCGACAACCTATCGAAGGAGGAATCCACAACGAAGCAAAGATCACGGGATCTCAACCCACTTTTGGGTCCTTTTTGGGTTTTTGGGATTATGTAATTGGAATGGGATGTCGGCCCATGGATTTACCCACGCTTAGGCCCACTTTTTTAATGTATAAATAAGTAGCTAGGTGATGTAAGAAATTCCAATGAGCTAAGTGCTAGTAGTTGATCTATGTGATTGAAGGATTGAAGTGCTTTGTGCCTATGTGAGACTTGTAAAGCTAAGTGCAAATCATTGTAAGAAGTTGTGGAAGACTGTGTGCTTAGATCTACTCAGGGAAGGAGGATCTAGCGAGCTACGCAGATCTCTTGTCCTAGGCAAAGTAATTTTTTGATGGATCTGTGCATGTAACCTATTGAGAAGCTAATAAAGAAGAAGATTTGGTGGACGTAGCCCCATGGTGGGGATCAACTACGCAAATACTGTGTTGTTCTACTTTGTGCTTTGTCTTAATGTGTTCATGTCTTCTTTTGCTAAGTGCTTTGATATGATTAGATAGATATGCTTATGCTTAGTACTAAAGATGTGTAATAACGTTAGATATGGTATATATGAATGTGCTTAGTGCGTAATCTACTAGATCTGACCTATTTTACTTATGCTAAGTGCTTAGATACATCAGATCTGAGTAGAGGTTGTGATGCTCTATTCTATCCACACAGTAGAGTATTGGTTACATATTGATGAACTATTGATGCTAAGTGCTTTATTAAATAGTATAATTACAGATCTGTGTCCCAACAAAGGTTGCAGACACTTGAGTATTGCAACCACCCTTGCTTCTAACTCAGGTGAGATTTCATCTTCTTTGCAGGTGTTTCCGAAAGGGCCGATAGTTAGGGTTTTGTTGGTGCGTTGTTGTAGCATTGAACCCTGGGTCTGCCCTTATGCCAACAAATGGTTCCATTGTCGGGACCCTAAAACTATGATTGCAGGGAACTGAGAAAGAAGAAGCTTCGTGCAAAGATTTGTCCTAAAACTGTGAAAGCTTTGTGCATAGATCTGTTGCCCTAGTGCGCAGCATTTTAATTGTCCTGTGAAGCTCTGTGCTAAGGAGAAAGTGGGCCAAGATCCCAGAAGGTTTGTGAAATGTCCCTTTCATTCATCATAGCCCTTGCCATCTACTGAACTGATTTATTTTGGCATTCTACAACTCCATTTTGTTGAGGAGTACCTGTAATAGTATATTCTCTTTTAATTCCATGTCTATCAAAAAATTATTTGAAATCTCTTGACATAAATTCTCCTCCTTTGTCTGAGCGAATTGCCTTTAACTTTCTTTCTATCTGATTCTCATCTAATGCCTTAAACGTTTTGAACTTCTCAAACACAACATATTTTTCTCTCAGAAAGTCAACCCATGTATGTTTGGAGAAGTCATCAATGACCAACATAAAGTAACCAACAGTTCGTGCATTTCACAAAGTGGGCCAAGATCCTGTGATCTCCACTTCGTCATGTGCTCCTCCTTCAATAGGTTGTCAAAGTCCAAAAATAGGTCAACATGACCAATTATCTCCCAAAAGTTGGTCAAGGGCCAACACATATAGACTTCTTCTTTTAGATCTCCATTTAGAAAGGCTGACTTGACATCCATTTGATAGAATTTAAACTATTTATGACAAGCATAGGCAAGAAACATTCTAATAGATTCTAATATTGCTACGGGCGTAAATGTTTCATCAAAGTCCATCCCTTCTATTTGAGCATATCCTTTGCAGACCAATCTAGCCTTATTTCTTACAATATTTTTCTTTCTCATTCATCTTATTTTTGTAGACCCATTTGGATCTTATTAGATTTTTATTTGTTGGCCTAGGAACGAGTTCCCAAGTGTCATTCTTTTCAATATTGTCTAGTTCCTCATTCATTGATTTAAACCAATTTACATCTTCATTGGATTCATTGAAGTTCTTGGGTTCCACCATCGATATGAAGGCTATATGTGATTGCTCGGTGTCTTTGATTATCCTCCTCATGGTTTGTACACCTTTTTCTTTCTCACCAAGTATTTGACTTTCAGGATGATTCTTTTAAGTAATTCTGGAGGAAGGATTTGATGCTAATTCTTGTTTTGACTCTTCTTGTCTGGGTGTCTCTTCTCCACCTGATTCATCATATTCTTGTGACTCTGGGATTTTTTGTTCTTCATTTTCATTATTCTCATCATATTTTTCATCTGGATTAGTGCTTATTCTCTATTGATCTTTTACAGGAGCTTATTCATCAATTTGAACATCAGTACAGTCTACCAATTTATGCATTCTTTTGTTAAAGCAACTATAACCTTTACTGTTCATTGCATATCCTAAGAAGATACCTTCATGAGCTCTACTATCAAATTTTCCTAAATGATCATCATTATTTTTTATGTACCATTTACTTCCAAATACTTTGAAGTGCTTGATGGATGCAGGTCGACCAAACCACAACTCATGTGGAGTTTTATCATTGTTTGGCGTTAGATGTTCTTTGTTCATAATATGAATAGTTGTGTGAACAACATCCACCCGGAAGGTTTGTGAAATGTCCCTTTCATTCATCATAGCCCGTGCCATCTACTGAACTGATCTATTTTGGCGTTCTACAACTTCATTTTGTTTAGGAGTATCTGGAATAGTATATTCTCTTTTAATTCCATGTCTATCACAAAATTCTTTGAAATCTCTTGACATAAATTCTCCTCCTCTGTCTGAGCAAATTGCATTTAACTTTCTTCCTGTCTGATTCTCGTCTAATGCCTTAAACGTTTTGAACTTCTCAAATGCAACATATTTTTCTCTTAGAAAGTCCCCCACGTACGTCTGGAGAAGTCATCAATGACCAACATAAAGTAATGTTCTCCTCTAGTTCCTTCTTTTCGTGATGGTTCCCACAGATCCATATGAACAAGTTTAAGTGGTTTCTCTAAAGATGTGAAACTCTTTGATTTGAATTGAGCACAAGTCAACTACCCCATTTGGCAGGACTTGCATACAGATTTATTAAGCTTAGATATTTTTGGAAGGTCTTTCACAACACCTTCATTATTCAGTTTGACAATATGATCAAAATTCAGGTGTCCAAGCCTTCTGTGCCATAACCAACTTTCATCAATTTTGCTTAAATGACATTTCTCCTTATATTCCTTCAGAACATATACACTGTTTTCAATTCTAACCCCTTTTGCAAGAAAGTCTCCTTTGTTTACTGTCTTTATTTTATAATTCTTGGCAGTGAAAGTTACTTCACATCCTCTGTCACATATCTGACTGACACTAAGAAGATTATTATTTAAACAATCAACAAACAATACATCTTGAGCTTTTCTTCTTCCATTACTTAATCTTACTAGACCTTTACCTCTGATGTTTCGTGGAGCATCATTTCCAAAGGTCACACTTATTGATTTATTTTCCTTGAGTGATAGGAACTTACTTTTGTCACCTATAATATGACTGGAGCATCCACTGTCAATATATCAGGAGTCTTTTTGTCTTTGAGCTGACAACACCAATCCACACTTGTTATTTTCATTCTTCTTCCAAACCTTGACATTTTCATCTCTGTGATTTGACTCTGTCTTATAGTTCTTTAAGCGGCAATCTGCAGCTTTATGTCCATAATTATGGCAGATGTAACATTTTGGTTCATTGAACAAAGGATCATAACGATTTTTATGCTTAGTCTGCATCTTTTTCCCAGGCATCAAATGATTTGCATTCTGTGGTTGTTTGCAACTTGGCAGTCTCATTCTTTGTTGAGATAGGTATTTATTCCTTGGATGTATTGATTGCTCATGTCTAAATCTTAGAGAACAATTTACAACTTTGTGGCCAAAGTTAGAGCAGTAAAAACAATATCCATAGAAAAAATCTTTGTACCTGGAAAATGGTTGTCTTATTTGAGCAAGTCAATTTCTTCCATGATGATGATTTTCTTGAGCAGAGAGTCTATTATTTATTTATTCTTCATATTCAGTTATGGTAGCTTTTCCTTCACTCCTTCTTGGTGGTTGCTTCTCTTCCTTTATTTCTATAGTTTTCTTGTTGTCAGTAGTTGCAAATTTGACAAACTTGATGGATTATTTGTTCCTTGGCTGACCATTACTTGATCCCTCTTCATAACCCAAACCAGTTTTCAAATTTGAATTCCTTTGTGGATTCGGAATGGAGGTTAATCCTTCTGAGGCTTTAATACTTGTTCGATTCTAATGATATAAGGCCTGGAATTCCTCTAAATCTTTTCTAACAATCACTACTTCAACATCCAATTTTTCACCTTTTGTTTCAGATTCCTTCAATTGTTGTTTGAGGATGTCTTCAATCTTCTTATCTTCTTCTAACTTAACCTTCAGCATATTAATTTTTTCATATGGTTCCTTGCATGTTTTCTCATACCTGAGTAGTAACTATTTTTCTTTTCTTTTCTTTTCTCTGAGTCTATCAATCTCTTCTATGGAACTGACAAGTTCTCCTTCAAGATCTACTTGTGCTTCATAGTCAGCAAACTCACTTCATGTATATTTAGTGTTTAGATCCTCTAAATCTATTAGCACGATATCCGTTATTTTATCTTCAATAGAAGAGTCACTTCTTTCATCATCTAAGGGATCATCATCATTGTTTACACAAAGGATTTTCTTCTTAAAATTATTCTCTTTATAGACCTTTTTGTGTTTGTGCTTCTCTTCATCATCATATGTCTGATCATTTCTTTTGTGATGACACTTAGATGAAAAATGACCTATCTTACCACAATTGAAACATTTGAAGGGAAGTTTACCTTTGTATTTGCCTGATCCTTTCTTCAGTCTTCTCACAAAATTTTCTTCAATCTCATCTATATCGGAGTCTGTGTTTCTCTCTACTTTAAAAGATGCCTCTCTTGTAGTGGATTTACCTTTGGTGATTCCCATTTCATAAGTAGTTAGGGTTCCAAGAAGTTGATCTAGTGTTAGCGTTTTGAGATCATCTATTTCCTCTATAGTAGAGACCATTGAGTTAAATCTATCAGGAAGAGATCTTAATATTTTTTGGATTAGAAAAGAATCAACTATCGTTTCACCTAGGCCTTTCATAGTGTTGACAAGTTATTCTATACATAAGAAGTACTTACTAATAGTTTCATCTTCATCCATATTTAACTGCTCAAACTTCAATCTGTGAGTCTCAAGTTTTGCGTCTTTCACTTTTTCATCACCTTCATAACTACTTTTCATCTTGTCCCACATAATGCTTTCTGAATCATAGTGCATGACTTTGACAAACTCTGATTCTGAAAGCCCACTCAGAATAACATTCATATATTTAGCATTGAAGCTTAATTCTAGATTTTCATCCTTATTAGCTAGTACAACTGGCTTTACATAACCAGTCTCTACCACATCCAAGACATCTGCACCTAAAACCATTTTGTAGGTTCTCATCCTAACTTTCCAGAAGGAAAAGTTTGTTCCATTGAACAAGGGGGCCTTATTGGTTGAAGTTCCTTCATGACTTTTCATGTTTAAGATTAATGATATACCTTTAAATAAAATTAACCTGGCTCTGATACCAATTTTTGGAAATATAACTGAGAGGGGGGGTGAATCAATTATAATAAAAGCTTGAAACTTTTTGTTCTTTTCTGAACCCTTCTAAATTATTATTTAATATGTTACTGATAACTTAACATGCATAGATAAAAAATATTTGATCCATCACACAGAATACACAGAGACAAAGATTTCTCATGGGGAAACCCATAACGGGAGAAAACCTCTTCATCTTAGGATGTCAATCAAGCTCCAACTTTCATGTAAATCACAGTATTTGAGCTCCAAATCAAATATGAGGCTACAACCTATGATGGAAAGCTACAACTTGCAGAGAGCACCAAATCTCAGATTTCTCTTACACTAACTAGATGTAAGCACCAACTCCTAGGTTTCTCTAGCACCCACTAGAAGGAAGCACCAACTCCCAGAATATCTTCTAGCACTAACTAGAATTTAGAGGATTTCAATACTCCCTAGCACCACTCTACCACCCTGATTCAATATTACAAAACTTTACTTACTTGCTCTGTCTCTGATATGGTCTGTTACAGCTCCATGACTCCTCTGCCTCTTCCAACTTATATACTCTATTCCACTTCGATCCTCTGTTCTTTCTCCTACTGCCCACATCGATGATCTGTTGTTCAACTTCTCTTTCTTGGTTTTATACTCTATGTTGCCACTGCATGCCATACATTGTGTCTCTGATCTCCACTTCAAGTACTTCACTTCATCTCTGCCTACCCACAGGCATCACTATCGAAGAAACACCAACTATTCTTTGTTCTTCATTTCTTTCTCACATCGAGTCCTCTGCCCGATCATTAGGCCAAAATCTTCGTCTTCCCTAGCGGCTCTTGTGTATTTGTTCATAATTAGTGGAAGTTATCCAAAGATGCTTTGGCTTCTCTGGCTGTCAAAACTATTCATCTTATTTGTCAGTTACAACTAGTGAATTATGTATTCTTTGGCTTCTAAGCCCCTTCCTTCATGTGAGCACTGACGGTGACCAAACGCCTATTCTAAAAGCACCTCATGTTCTTGGTATGACGAGTGCTAGATCCCTTTATTTCAATATGACCTTGGGCGATGAACTTCACATGACCATGATATTGAGGGTGTGAGCTCTCTTCTCATTATCCCCCTATCGCATGTGACCTCAGGCTACGTATTTCCATAAGTGAATGATTGTGGGCACGTCCAATAGTGGTTTTGGGATTAACCAATTTTCTCCCCACAATCTACCTCTAGCTTCCACGTACCCTTTCTCCAATACCATGGTTTCGATTGAGGCCTGCCCTCAAAAAATTAACTTCCGAGCATCTTTTGATCCCGCAATTAGGCGTGATCATCGATCTCGCAGTCTCTAACAGATTCCCTCGATCAACGACTCAAATCTTTTGTCTTTTCTTGCCTTCTTTCCCCCTTCCACACGTGATCCATAGTCTCAACGACCAAGTGACATGTGGCCCTTCAAACCAATGGATGAGATCGATTTCACCTTTCAGGCTTCGGGAGACTCGATTCTCAAGCTCCGCTTGCTCCTAGATAATTTCACCCGAAGTCCACGATCCAATGACGCATGTCCCTTTTGGATCGATGGTCATAATCCCTTTGGGTATTCGGGGTTCAAAAATCTAAACTTTCTTACCTTTCAACCTTCCTTTGCTTTTTCCTGGAGCTGAAAATCCACTGACGCGTGTCCCCTTGGAATCAAACGGTTGAGATTGATTTTGGGTTTCCGAGGTTCGGGAATCTAAACTCTTAACTTTATTTTCTCTCTTCTTCTAGAGTGTCTTTCCCCGAACTGCACAGATTTCTACCATGCGTCCTTCTGGCAATCGACAGTTTGGATCTTCTTCGAGTATTCGACATTCGAGACTTCGGGACTTTTGGCTAATCATTGGTGGTAAAACTCCTGGAGTGACATCACTTAATTGCGTCACTTGATGACGTTTCATGAGCCTAGTAGCTGCCATGTATCACTTGGATTTTTGATTTTTACGTACCTGAAATGATGAATCAAATTGAAACTTGTCATTGTCTTATTGCGTTATGTGTCCTTGCTGACGTAGGCTTAATGACGTGGATCCTCATTCACTTCTAGATTTCGGCCTTCGGGACTTCGAGTATTTTGACTTTTCAAGTCGCCAATTCTTCTGAAGTGAGAATCCCCTAACAGTAACCTCCTCACAACTTTTAGACCTGAACTAAATGTTGTTCGTCGATCATGTTCTTAGATTGATGGCTTGATCTTTCTGTGATGTTTATTTTCTAGCTTATCTTGTCCTTCCACTTTAAAATGATTTGACGACTGATGCTTACTCCAGCTCTCCAAATCTCTGGACTTCGGGGATTTCAGATCTCAAACTGAAAATTCTTGAAGTGATTTTCTCCAGAGTTGTGGATTGTGTGCCACCTGTCAGTCTTGATGATGGATGGTCCTTGCTTACTTAGAGACTTGGACAAGTCCTCTCTCCTATGGTCATCCAAAGTCTTAACCTTCGTGCATTTATTTATGAATCCAATGACTATTGATCCTTGGTGCTCAAATCCAACGGATCAAATCTGTACTCCTTTGCGCTTCCTCTGGTCACTATATGTTGATCTAACGGTCATTGGGTATTTGGGATTAGTGATCCAATGGACACTTTCGTTCTTCCTCCTGAGCCTTCTAATCTCTTTGACTTAGAAATTTTTCTAAGTGTTCAAAGGTCTTCACCTTTTCTCCTCCTACGAGTCCATCTCTTAGATCTCATCTGCACTTCTGGAACCCACTATATGTTCTGATCTTTCTCATCTTATACACTCTCGAGGTTTGGTTTGTTGTTTTTCTTGCCATCAATGACAATCACATTCTTCCTGTAAACATGCCAACATGCCTTAATGTCAACATTTGTGCAAAAGTTAGGATTTTGATGCCTCAAACCTTGCATGCTTTTTTCCAGAAGACCCTCATAGTAGAGGAGGAGCTCATCAGCGGGGGTTAGATCAGGACTCCGGTGAGACCAACATGACCGACAACATTTGGTGTGTAGCAGCATCAGACACCAATTAGAAATCCACCAGGGTATTGAGGCACTCTGAGAGGATCCACCTTCACTACACCTCAATGACTAGTGCCTCAGCAATGGACTCCCTATAGAGGACCACAACACTAGCAACAACGCTTACCGTAGCAGCAATAGTTTAGGCCTGTTTAGTAGGACATACCAGGGTTCCAAGTCAGTGGGTTGTCAGCTTCTACTTTAGGTACCAGGAGTACTGGACTAAATATCGGGTGTTGGAAATGTGGAGAGCCACATTACTAGTGTGATTTCCTAGTTGAGAGGGCCAGAGAATCCAGATCAGTTGGGCCCACTACCATGAGAGATTTGGGTAAGGCCCATTAGATTCATGCAGTGATGAATAACCGCCAGGTAGAGCACTAGTCTACTATGCTTGAGACATCAGGTACCATTGCTGACTAGACCCTTAGTATTTTGATAGATCTAGGTGCTATAGAGAGTTTTATTTTTAATGCAGTACTAAAAATAATTAAGGTAAAGGATGTCAAACATGACAATTTTAGCTTTGTAGAAATGGCTTCGAGAGACAAAAAAAAGGTTGGAGGGAAGGTTATGGGCTATAGCCTTAACCTGAGAGAGTTTGTCACAAGGGTCAACCTGTATTTCATGATCTTAGGGTCTTATGATGTCATGATCAGTATGGACTAGTTGGAATTGCATGAGGCGATACTCAACTGTAAGACAAAACTGTTGAGCTTGGGTGATGATGAGGGACAGAGATGCATGATTGTAGGTTGGAACCAGGGATTTTCCCTGAGGTTCATCTCTTTCTTACAACTTCAGAAGAGCATGCACAAGGGATGAAAGCTATATGTGATCCTTGCATTAAACGATAAGGGCATAGAGAAATTTCTAGAAAACCTTCTAGTGGTGCGAGATTTTGCAGACGTCTTCCGAGAGGAGTTAGCTAGGATGTCGTTGGAGAGGGATTTGGAATTTACATTCGACCTAAAACCAGGAACTAAACCGATAGTGAGAACGCCTTATCGGATGTCAACCTTTGAGTTACAGGAGTTGAAAATGAAGCTGAAGGAGTTGTTGGAACTAGGACTTATATGTCCAAGTGTGTCACCGTGGGGTGCACTTGTTATTTTCATACGAAATAAGGATGGGTCGTGGAGACTCTGCATTGACTACTGTCAATTGAACAAGGCAATGATCATGAACTAGTATCCATTTTCAAGGAATGACGATCTATTTTATTAGATGAAAGGAGTGATGGTGTTTTCGAAGATCGACTTTAGATCATGGTATCACCAGTTGTGGATCAAAGAGGAAGACATCCCTAAGACCACCTTTAAGACATGGTTTGGACATTATGAGTTTATTGTTTTACTTTTTGGACTGACAAACGCCCCAGGGGTATTTATGAGCTTGATGAACAGGGTGTTTTGCTAATTCTTGGAAACGTTAGTCCAAGTATTCATTGATGATATTTTGATATATTCTCAGATGATGGAGGAGCATGATGAGCACTTGCGCTTGGTACTATAGTGTCTATGAGAGAACAAATTGTTTAGGAAACTGTCTAAATGCTCCTTTTATCAATCGAAGATTCATTACTTAGAGAATTTCATCTCTGGCTAAGGTGTTGTTGTGGATCGAGAAAAGGTCGAGGCTATTATGGAATGACCTACACAGACGAATGTCCTAGAAGTGTGTAGCTTCATGGTTTTAGTAGTATAATATCGATGGTTTGTCAAGGGTTTTTCGAAGATAGAAAATCCGATTACGGAATTGCAGAAGACGAAAAAGAAGTTTGTTTGGACCAAGAAATGCATGGAATCATTTCGGAGGCTCAAGGAGTTGTTGATGACAACGCCGATACTAAAGGTTCCTAACATGGGCGAGGACTTCTTGGTATGCACTGACACATACAAGGAAGGCTTAGGCAGCCTCTTGATGCAAGATGGTCAAGTGATCGCTTACATATTGAGAAAGTTAAGAAGGCATGAGGAGAACTATGCGATGCACAATTTTGAGTTGTTGGCCATTATGTATGCCTTGAGAGTGTGGAGACATTACCTTATTGGATGAAAATTCGAACTAAAAACAAACCATTGTGGTTTATAACACATTTTCACACAAAACGACTTGAACGCGTGACAAAGGCATTGGTCGGAATTGCTTAATGAGTATGATTTCGAGATTAGTGACATAAAGGGAACAATGAATAGAGTGGTAGAGTCTTTGAGTCAGAGACCACACATATTTTCGGTGATGCCTCTTTAGACGAATCTACGTGAAAATATTCTAACTTTATAGCACAACGATGACTGGTATAAAGAGGTTAAGTAATTTATCGAGCACAACACCATGATGGTACCAAAATTTGAGGGATTTATTGTGGACAACGAAGGATTATTGATATTTAATAATTGGATTTATGTACAGCCCAATGATGAGTTGGGGAGTTTAATCCTAAACGAGTCTCATAGAGCAGTGTACATAGCTCATCTAGGAGTCACGAAGATGAGGGCAGACCTTAAACCCTTATTCTTCTTGAAAGGAATGAAGGCGGACATATTCAACTACGTGGCAAGATGTCTATAATGTCAGCAGGTGAAGGATGAACATAGACATCTAGCAGGATTACTACAGCTACATGCCATTTCGAAATTGAAATGGGAGGCCATTTATATGGATTTCAATATTGGGTTGCCACTGACGGAAAGAAGACACGACTCGATTTTTGTAGTAGTCGACACTCTAACAAAGAGTGCTCATTTTATTCCTATGCATACGACGTATCAGGCACCTGACATAGCTATAGTTTTGATCAGTTAGATTGTGAGGCTGCATGGCATGCCTAAGAGGATTATATCCGATCAACGATCAATGTTTACAGGCCAATTTTGGACGATTTTCCAAGAGGCCTTGGGAACGCAACTTAACTTTAGTACCACATATCACCCTGAGACAGATGGGAATACCAAGCAAACAAACCAAATCTTGGAGGATATGTTGCATATGTACGTGATGGAAAAACAAAAGTGTTGGGAATAATTCTTGCCACTGATAGAATTTGCATATAACAATAGTTATCAAAGCACCATTAATATGGCACCCTTCGAGTTTCTTTACGGGCGGCCGTGTCAGACGCCTTCGAGTTGGGATGAACTCGAGGATAGGGTCCTAGTGGGACCCGAAGAGATCCAAAAAATGGAAGACCAAATGCAAACCATAAGACTAATGATCAAGGAGGCACAGGATCGACAAAAGAGTTACGTCGATGCACATCATGTCAACCGTATTTATGAGGTTGGCGATCGAGTTTTCTTGCGGGTGAAACCGTACAAGAGTTAGATCAAGTTTGGAAGGGGTGCTAAGCTCTCTCCTAGGTTCATGGGACCCTTCGAGGTTGTGGAAAGGAAGGGGCCCGTGGCCTATGGACTAGCCTTTCCTGATTCTTTGAGGCATATGCACAATGTTTTTCATGTATCTGTTTTGAGACATTATATTACTGATCCTACACAAACATAGTTACCAACTTAATGAGAATTCTACAGAGTTCTCATTTTTGGGGGGGTCAAGTTTTTTACCATGTTTTTAAAAATGGTGCTATCGGTAGCACCCGCCTTCCATTCTTAGGTGTTTTTTTTATATTTTAAATTTTCAGATACATAATGTTTCCACTTTTTCTTTTAAATGCTTGTTTTTTCATTTATTTTCAATTTTTATCAACAATGTTTTTAGTCATTTTTCCATGCTTCTTTCAATATTGAAATATTTTTTACCATTTACATTTTTGAAAATACCATGTTTTCCTCTCCTTAATTAATTTATGGTTCCATACTTTTTTAAATATAGTGGAAAATATCATTTTTAACACATTTTTAACACCTTTTTCACCTTTACTTTAATAGATAGAAAATCATTGTAGTTAAATAACACTATTTTTAAACATTTAGCGAAAGAATATAATTGAATTTATTTTTGATAAATTAAAACTAAAAAAAGCTAAGAAAAATAAGAGAATTGAAATTT